>LBNU01030262.1:148527-164305 GCA_014162995.1 Artemisia annua | reverse complement strand
GTGTGCAAATCGAGCCTCCACCCTCAAGGACGAATTTGTCACCAAAATAAAGGTGCAATTCTAGCCTCCACCTTAAAGGAAGAATTGTTACCAAGTTACCAGTGTGCAAATCGAGCCTCCACCCTCAAGGACGAATTTGTCACCAAAATAAAGGTGCAATTCTAGCCTCCACCTTAAAGGAAGAATTGTTACCAAGTTACCAGTGTGCAAATCGAGCCTCCACCCTCAAGGACGAATTTCCACCAAAATTAAGGTACAATTCCTGCATCCACCTTAAAGGAAGAATTGTTGCCAACTTACCATGGTGAATATCAAGCCTCCACCCTAAAGGACGCATCTTCACCAAGTGCATTTCTAGCCTCCACCCTAAAGGAAGAATTGTCACTACCTTTGCCTATTGTAATTCATACTTTGGGTAAACTTTGTTACTTTTATATTTCATGATGCTTATGATTACCATGTTTGTTAAAGACTTATGTTCGGTTGAATAATATATGTTTAGTTGGGAATTGTTCACTAACATTGGTGAATAGTTTATCTAGAGTGTGGTTGCTATAGTTCCACATGTTTCTTATCATTGAAAATCTCATCATATTTGGTTATATTAGAACTTGTCTTGTTTATTTTTTAGATTAATTATTATTGTGGTTTGATCCGTGACAATCATAACCACCAACTTGTTACTTGCTTAAACAAACAAACAATACTTGAGTGCAACCAAGTCTCTTGGGACGATCTCGACTTACCCACCTTTATTACACCGGACGAGTATACTTGCTCGTATGTGCTAAAGAATTAATCGGATAAATCGTGTTTATAAATTTTAAAACTTGCACTAGCAAACACGCACATCACCTCCACAACAATAATAGACCTCAAGATACGTGAGTCAGCAGCCTAGACCTCTAGTCACCTTGACATCAATCACATAGCCTTAAGCCCAGGTGATTTTTCATAGCCTCACACCTTTTAAACGCTTTCTAAATGCTTTACAAACCCTGTGAGGGGGATACATGCTACTTGATTTAAAAACCGAATACAAGTCTTTTTCTTTGGTTGTTGCACAAGTGATACTATCTGCCACCATTACATAACTAAAATTCATGAGCCATAATCACTTGTGGGTTTTACACAAGTGAACGCAAGTATAGTTGATAGATCTATTGGAGTTTGACACCTCCCGTTGGTTTACCTCAGCCGGGTAACCAATAAGTACTATACTTGAAACCTCTAAGGATTAACTTTGGCAAGTTATCCTTCTTGTTCCCTCATGGTTGGGTCTGCAGCCCCCATTACCCGGACTGTTAACGTACGGTTTCATGAGCTTAGTGCAACATACCCCACTCTTGATAATTGTGCATGCATCACAATTATCACACACATACACACACACAACATTTTCCCAGATGGGTGTAACAACTGAACCCAGGGAACTTGTATTCACCCACACTCTAAACCTATGACTCTCACTCAACCTAGTGTTGACTTTTAAGCATGTATCCTAGGTAACGAAGCTCTGCGGAAATTATGGCATGGAGTAGCACAAAGCTTGCAGAATTTTCACTTAGTTATCATTCAAGTTTCATAACAAACTTAGATTTTGGGGACCTCCTCTTATACAACTCTGATGATTTTATTGAATGGTAACTCATTTTATAAAATCGTCTCTTTTCGAGTCGTTTTCTATTACTATATCTGTGATTCCATGAAGTAATACCCCAGATCCAAATTCCGCTGCGATCTGTGAAAATGAGGGTGTTACAGATTGGTATCAGAGCATCAGTTGTAGAGAAAAAGGTCAAAACCTAAACTACAACTATTTTTCTCGATACCTGAGAAAGTCCTTTGTGCCACTACACTCCCCAATGCCTTTTCCTAGAGCCATACGAGCATTAGATCTGCATAATAGGTATTACTTGACTATTACTTGAGCATATATTAATTTCTGCATTACTAGATAGATATGCCTGCTCCCCACTCTTCTACTATTACCCCATCCGGAATACATACGGAGAATGTTCATCCCTCTCCGAATGATTCGGATTTTAGCCTTAAAAATCTTTTTCCCGAATCTCCGAATAGCCCTAGGAATAGTATAGATACGCCGTCACCCTTAGGCTTTATACCTTTTATAGATGACCCACACCTAAAACATATAAGAGATTTCTATGCTAAGGCATCACCTATCATTTCCCCGAACACTATCCAACACCCACCTTTTCCCACACCTATGTTAGAACCACATGGCTTCTTTCTCCCTAGAACACCTTATATACCTAGAATACCCATTCCTGCCTATAACCCTAGATATGAACCTAGGCAACCCTATACCATAACACTCACACCTTATTTAGTAGACCCTCCCACTTCATCTTGGAAATGTGAAGTCGGAGAAAATTTCACTAAGACAACCTTAGAAAATCAGGAAAATCAAGTAGAAGAAATTTTAAATAATCTAGATGAAGTTTTCCTTGACCTTATTGGGAAGATAGAAGAAGGTCATGATAATAACTTAGGTATCCGACCCGACTATAGTAATTTAAGAAATACCCTAGCACAAGCCTGTTTTAGGATAGGTAAATTACAAAAGAATCAAATGAGACACCACCATAAGATAGCCTTTACCCGTTTTAGAATCCGTACCTTAGAAAAGATGATTGATGATGACGAGGAAAGTCATCAATCAAATTTAGGAAACACTGTAAACCCTTAGATTTAGGAAAACCTTGGAAGAAACCTCTAGGTAGTATGCCTTAAAAATCTTACTTTAGGATGGTTGGTATAATAATACTTTTAGGATATGTAAGATAAGAAAGCAATAATAAGACTTAGGTACATCTTATCGATACTTCCTAGTGTCCCTCAAAAATTAGGATAAGTTTATCAACCTAGAATTAGGTATACCTTTCCTAGATTACTTTAGGCCATCCAGAACCCTGTAAGAACCCCTAGGAATTTAGGAATAATCCATAAAAGCATAACAAGTGAGTACTTGTTATAACCCACCTTAAACCCTTAGTTTACCCTTAAGAACATTAGGATCTTGATGCCTTAACATATAAACTCTTATCACTCTTAACTCCTAACTCGATTGGGTTTCGATTTCAAACCCAAGTCCTTGTTGAGAATCGTCTCATAAGGATACTCGCTCATGAACTTTAGCTTTGGGAAAATCCTAAAGCTTCATTCTATAGAATCGGTCCCTTATTCTTTCTCTTTCGTTTATTCTCTTTCCTAGGGAAATCTACCTAAAAACCCTACCCTTTTAAATCTAACAACAAGACATTTGGCATAAATAACGACGCTTGTTAATCTAAGTATAACAAGTCACTTATGACCATATGCAATTGTGACATCCTCTTCCGTTATTACATGACATTCTATGTCATGTGTAACAATTCCTATCATATCTTTTCCTTTTCACTCAAAATTCCTTAAACACACTTCCTCTATCATTTCATATGATACAAATGATGAGAATTCTTATTCTACATCATAGTGATCCGAATTCTTTCTCTCCCTTGTCTCCGGTTTTCACTACTCCTTTAAGACTCCTTCTTAATTAGAAGATCTTTCCCTAACTATTCCTATATACGAGTATATAGTAATTATATACAAGTATATTCCCGTCCTTCCCTCCTTACTTCCTTAAGATTACTATGATTCCTAAAAGAAATTACTCATTCCTAGAAAACCCCTAATTACTCTCCCTAGAATACCCATACTTAGGAATAGAAACCAATTTAGGATGTCTCTGGAAGATAGAAATAGAATACCTTAGATTATGAAATTATATTACCCTAAGACATCACTAAGAATAACTTTGAAGTTAGAAATTAAAAATCGGAAAAATAGGATTTAATTTAAAAACTTTATCAAGGACATTAGAACTAGAACATAAATTTTAGAGAAACTAGTAAACCTCTCCTTAAACCTTTAAACCCCTAGTTTAAAATAGGCACATTAGCAAGCTTCAGCCAGATAGGTACATTAGCAAAGCTTCTACCATATATAAATAAGTCGTTTTAAGGACATAATTCGCCTCTACCTAGTCCTTTAGGATACCCACATAATATTACGAGGATCTTAGAAAATTGAATCCCTAGAAAACAACTAAGAAACTTTAATGGATCTGATTAGTGGTTTATGAACTTAAAGCCTTTACTTATAGAAACTAGGAAAAATTTACCTAAGGATATTAAAACTACTTAGATTGGACAGGTTACACATTAGGAAATCTACTTAGAAGATATTATGGATACTACCCTAACTGGTTTCAAGTATCTAGGAATAATTATACTTATAATTATAGTGGCACTAGTAGTAATAGACAACTTAGGCCAAAAGATTAAGCCCAAAGACCCACCTAAGAATAGTAATACTCCTAATGAAACCCTAGCTAAAGAACCACCTATTCTACCTAGCCCTCCTCCCTTTATAGGATCATCATCAATGACTAAAACTGAAACATCACCTCTAGACTTTAAGTTTAGTACTAAGAGATTAGAAGAACCTTAGGAAGAAAACAAAAACTTAAAGGAATCTAGAAAATCTTATCCTTACTCAGAATACCGTCCCTTCCGGTATCCTATTCCCCTGTTTTAAATCCTAACCAATCATTTTGACTCCCGCTCCTCCGTTTTAAACTCTACTCTCTCGCTTTTTCCTTATCCGCCCGTTTAAACTTCATCCTCCTGCCCTTTTTGTTTTACTCCTTTGTCGTTTTTACTCTATTCTTTCTTACTATAAACTCTCTCCCTACCTCCTCCTACAATGTTCTGAGAGTTAGAACTTGTACTTCTCGTCACATCACAAGATTCTATTAGTTAGATCTTGTAAGAATATCTATGTTGAACTTTAATCCTCATTATGTTCAACTACGATATCATACTATCTCTCTTTACAAGAATTATAAAGGTGAGATTGACGATGCTCATCACTCGAGATGTAGCTAATTGGTAACAGAATAGCTATGGAACTAGCCACCATGGCTAGAACTTGTCTCTGTCATGGTTAGAGTATGTCTCCATCATGGATAGAACTTGTTTTCACCATGGCTAGAACCCGTCTCCACCATGGCTAGAACTCGTTTCTACCATGGCTGGAACTTGTTTCCTCTTTCCAACATTTCCGTGCCACATTACCTTAAGTGTGGTAAACTCCTTTCCTCTTTCGCCGATACTACTTAAGGATGATTTATGATCATTTTTGTTAAAATGAATCAGAACGCTCTTTCATTTTAATAAGAAAATTATAAATCGATAGATCATGGATTTATAAACTCATGCTTATAAGAAATGGGACGCCTTACTTATAAGTGATGAGATACAAATAAGTGAGTCTAAGTATCTAGCATATGTACAAACATCTCCTAATTCATTTGTACTATACCTCTATTCCTTTTATACTTCCTCTTTTCATCCATCCTTTCACCCTCTATCTCTATGTTCATCTAAATCTTGGGACGAGATTTCTTCTTAGGGGGTAAGACTATAACAACCCACAAAATCTCACCAACATCATTTCTACTACAATACCTATGGTAGGTATTTCCACTGGTAAATTTTTGCTTTTTGCATGCATATCATTACATAAGTGACTCTCTAGACCTGCTCACGTTTCCACACAAGCTAAATATCTTTACCCACACATCCTATAAACTCCTGGTATGTCAAGCATAGGATCACAACAACACCATAATAAGTAATTCACCAATCTAAAACACTAAACTCATCATACAACCCTAATCAGACACTAATTAAGCCCTAATATGGCCTATGTGTTTACAAAACCCTAATTGCTTATCTGAACTAGTTTAAAAGTGTTCAAGGCTTATGTGTAAGTTACCTTAGTATCATTAGGATATCTTAGCATCATTAGACCCTAGTACAACCTCTTAGAACTTAGGTACAAGCCTCATAAGTACAAAACCCTAACTAGGTCATAACTTCCTGGAACTAGGTCTAAACTTTCCCAAATCTTTACCATAAACTACCACCACTTAGTATAAGCTTCTTAGGACTTAGGATTAGTCACTAAACACTCATAGGACCCTAATATAGGCACTAAACCCTAAGCTAGACCCTACTTACTCACTAAGAAAAATTAGGTTATAACTAAACATAACTTAACCCTAATCCTAAAACTAAGTACCTTAAGCACCTCAAACACCTCATGCACCTAGCCTAGCACCTTAGTCATGCTTAGCACACACCCTAGCAAGCACACAAGTAGGTGATGCACCTACTTGTCACCTTCTTCTTAAGTCGGCTTCACCACCACCACACAACCCCTACACCGCCTCTTAGCCCACCATATTCACCCTTATAGCTTATATTAGTCATGTAGTAGCAGTACTTAGTCACCGTCTTCCTCTCGTGACACCTAGCCTCTCCTTTCCTTGGTCTCCAAGGTTAACTAGGCTATAAAGCCTCGCTACCCCTCTCTTTTCCAAACCACACCACCACTTCTTTTCACCTCAAAGTTTCTGTAGTTAGTAGTAGTATAGAAGCCTTAGAAGTCCTAGGAGTGGAATAGGGTGAGCCTTGAAGCCTTGTCGAGTTCATTTCCCACCGAGAAAACCCTAGACCTAGTAAAATGTTGAATCTTAGACCTTGATAGATCTTCGAGCCTATATAGATCGTTAGTAATGCTTATGTAATCACAAACACACTAAAAGAAAATCTCTGTAACTTGTATTCTATAGCGGAATTCAAATACAAGAATAACACAAACTACTAAGAACACTTTGATCCTCTATCGATCGTTTATTAATAACTAATATTGTTTTCTGAACTCGTGTATAATGCATTGGCCGAGGGTTCCTTTTATACTACAAGAAACCCTAAACCTTCTTACAAGAAACGAATAATGATAAAACTATGAAAGATATTCTACATATCTTGTCCTAAAATAAGTAAACTCTATCTATTCTATTACATTCCTACGGATGTACAATATCAGCAGGAACCAGGTAAGTCAGCAGGATCCATCATCAGCAGAAACCAGTTGGTCTTCAGCAGGATCCATCAGCAGGAATCAATAATTCCTAACAATCCTCCCCTAATCTTGAATTTGACACAGTTAAATTCAAGATTCTTGATAGATCTTTAACCCTTCAGAGCAGGAGGATAGACAATGAACATCAGAAGCAAAAACATGGTACCAGCATCAACTATATGACTCTATGTCAAATACAACCAGTAACCTCCATGAAGAACAAGGATCCAGCACCAACTCCTATGTTAGTAGCCACCAAAACCATCAGCAGCATAAGGAACCAGGGTAGATTTGAGAAGCCTTTACCAAGTAGCTACTCACTCTTGGGCTAGCTAGTCCTTTGGTGGAATCATGACATCACCCTAATGAACTAGTAACCAGTCCAACACTTAGAACATGAATCATAGGTGTGTTGAAATACCCTAATGATTTTAGGCAAATCATCACAGCCATAAACGGATTTGACTTGTCTTTACCTGTAGTCGTTTGCTCAGGACTAGCCAATTCTTTGGTTGATTAAATCACCTTGGTGAATTGATTACCAAATATGGTTTTCCACTGCCTTTACCACAAGCCATATACATGTGGGCTACTCAATTCTTGGGATTTCCATGGGTGAATTGATGACCATGTTTCACTCTCAGCAATGAAGCATGGGTGAGTGAAGTACCCTATGGTTTTGAGCAAACCATTACAGCTATCAACAGATTTGATGTGTCTTTACCAAAGCTGTACCCTTTGGACTAGCCAACTCTTTGATGGAACAGTCAACATCATGGTGAGTTGATAACCATAGAACCAACATATGTACCTGTATACAACAAAGAGTGGCAAAACTACAAAGAAAAGCTAGTTTTTTTTTTTACTAATAAAAAAAGAAATAAATAAATATACAACAATAGATAATTACCCCATGGAATTTTCAATACGGATTCCATGCTGAGATGCCAATTATTGTTTGACAAGCAAATTCCTTCTCATGGTTTTGATAAGTTGTTCTGCATGAATCATATCATTACCCACCATGTCAGCAGGAACAGTTAACTTAACCTCAAGCATCTGTTTGACAGTACCCTCTGTAAGTGGATAAGTAGAATATGCAAACATATACAAAGCCTTCCCAGACATAGTATAAATCATATGAACATTGCAGAGAGGAAAATATTGCCAACTAGCAACATCCCAAGCATCCTGTCCTCTCCAAACTTTAAATCCTTTGCCAACATAATATGTGGAGTCAAAGAAAATATACAAATCACCCAGTAGAAAGAGACCACATCCCTTAGGGGTTTAAGTTCTGAAGTAAGTGGTTACCCAATCATACAGATGAAGAAGGTCATCTTTATCCACTATTGAAAGGATTTCACTTAGAAAGGAGAAATACTTAACAAAACCATCCTCTCTATGCACAATATTGATATGTTCCTTACCAAATTCAACTGGAGAAAGTTCCCATTGCACCAATCGAACCCATAGATCAAGATCTTCACCATCATCCTCTGCATGTTCAATAAAGAAGCTGTCCTCAGTAGGAAGAGCCACAGCTTTGGCTTTCCTCTTTCTTGCAATCCTCTTCTGTCTTTTACCAGGAGTAGAAGCAGGAGAAGATTCGTTGTCAGCAGCACCTGTAGTGAAAGCAGGAACATCATATGTAGGTGAATGAAAGGGATCAGCTGAATCAAGTTTCTCTGACTCATCAGCAGAAAGATTAGCTTCCTCATCAGCAACATCCTCAGCAGTTTCAGACATCGTATGAGGAATAGATGGTTCAGCAAGAACAGATGTCTCAGTAGCAACCTCTGGTGTAGAAGCAGACTGGGTACCCTCAGCTGAAACAGATGGTTGAGAAGCTGATGGTGGATGGGAAACCTCTTCTTGCACAGAAAAAGCGGAAGGAATGGGAACATGTTTGGAACCCCCAAGTGTATCCGTAGTTTGTGCTTCAGCAGAATCTACCAAAGGGGTGGAGACACCAGGAACAACAGGTTCAGTAGAAACCACCTTTGGAGTATCAGCAGCTTCAGTAAAATTCAACCTCTTGGCTGGCTTACCAGATCTGCCAACAACAGTTAGAATCTTATTGTATACCTCAATTAATTGGTCATCTGTCATATCCCACACTTGTTTCCTACTCAACCCAGAACTATAGATAGCACAACTCTGATTCTTTACAATATTTCTCATGTAATCCCTTTGTTGTGCTTGTGTCATAGGCTTCTCTCTTTTTGCTCTTGCCTTTCTTTCAGCCTCAGCTTTCTTCTTTTGTGCACCCCTAGCAACCATTTGTTGTACATAATCTTCCATCTCAAAATCTTCACCTAAGACCTTCTGAGCTAATCCTGGATTAGCAAGAACTTGGGAAGCAAGATTTGCCCAAGTGTCTGGAGTGAATTGCTTGGATAGTTCATCCAATTCATGTTTCCTCTCAGCAGGCAAAGAATCAGAATCAGACTGATTCAGATTCTCATGCAGTCTTTTTGCCATAATCTCAGAGAGTCTCAGCTCTTCTTGTCTTCTTGATTCATCAGCTAATTCTTGAGCACTGAGATCAGCAGCTACTTTTGCACTTAGCTCTTCTAGTTCAAGCTCCTTCTTGGACTTTTTCTGAGGTGGAAGATCTTCTTCAAGCAAGACTGATTTTCCTTTGTCAATAGCAGCAGAAAGAGAAGCTGAAGGTTGTTCAGCAGAAACACTAGATGGTGCTGCAAAAACCTTTGAAAGATCAGTAGGAATGGTGATAGGCGTAGCATCAGAAGGAACTTCTGAAGTAGCAGCAGAATCAGCCACAGAATCAACTTTTGCAGAGGGCTGACCAGCAGAAACATGAATGAATGTGACAGCAGAAGCTGGCACTTCTTGATCAGCAGAACCTCTGTTCACATCACCAATAGGAATAGGCTCAGCAGGAATATCAGTTGAAGTAGACACACAAATACTAGCAGAACCAATATCCATTGAGTCACCCCCTTCAGCAGAATCTAATTGAACCACTTGATCAACAACTGGATCAGCCTTGTTGAGATATTGGCGCCTCTATTTCCTCTTAACCATAATAGGTGCCTGCACCTTGGACTTAGAAATATCAGCAGGTGTGGCCTTAGGAGAAGGTGTTTTCTGAGCCAATGATGCCTCTGCCAGAACATGGAGAGAGTCTAACTCATTTTCTTCAGCATCTGAGTCAATCACCAATTTTCTTTTCTTCTTCTTACCCAGTTGTGCTTCTAAATCTTTGACCCTATTCTGAAGAGCAGCAACTTGTTCCCCTAGAGTTGTCTTTGTTACTTTAAGCTCCTTTTCCAAATTGTCTACCTGCTTCACATACCGGCCAAGTAAAGCATACACCTTGGTGAGAGTAACAGGGTCCTCAGCTCCATCAGTAGGATTACCTGCTGATTTAGGAGCACCTTGGGACCTATCAGAAGAAACATGAAAACCATCAGCAGAATCAGGTTTCTCAACAAAAGCCTCTCCAGTTGGACTAGGAGACCTTTGTATTTGAGAGGTAGATGGTTCATCATGGGACTCAAAGAGAGAAGTAAAAGTAGGCTCAATATTTGGTTCCATAAGGGGCTCATCTAAAGGTTGTTCAGACACATGAGGTGGACTAGGTGTCACATAGTCAAAGGTGTACCTGGAAGATGTGTAGGCCAAGTCATCAACATCCTGGTCAACAGACTGTGTTGGGTCTGCAGGGACATTGAGTTGCTCAGTAGGAGCAACAGGTCTTGGGGATGGTGGTGGCTGAGTATCTACAGTAACAGATGCAGTTGCATCAGCAGTACTGGATGGACCAGCAGCTGCAGATGAGGATGTCCCTGCCTCAGCAGCAACTGGTGCAGATGCATCAGCTGCAACTGGTACAACCCCATCAGCAGCATTAGGCTGAGGTGGTTGTCCACCATCAGCAGCATCCCCTCCTTCAGCAGCATTGCCAACAGGCAACATAGCTGGCAAAAGAGGCCAATGTACCCCTGTATACCTACTGTAAAACCTTAAATTCCGTAATCCTAATTTTACGTATAATTTTAAATATTTTCTAAATAACAATACAAATAATTAAAACGCGAATATAATTTAAACAATTAACCGTAAACCCATAAAAGAATAACGAAACGTCAATTCAGGAATCTTTGAATATTTTTGAACTCCGAAATAATGTTGTGACATAAATAAAATACGAGGTAACTAATTTCCGCTTCGCGGACATTTATTTTGGGCCGATTCTTTTACTACGCAACCTTAACATAAATTAAACCAACTTAATCCAACATAAGCCCAATTTAGCTAAACCCATGAACTCTTAGGGCCTCCTAACCTAAATCGACTAACACAAAAATAAAAAGGATCGGTTGTTTTGTTTCCCACACACACAAATACATTACGTTTTTTTTTTCAAAAAACCCTAACCCTACTAGTTCTAACAAAAGTCACGGCTTATTATTCTTTCTTTGGGTCTACCTGCTTCTGTCGATCATCCAAGGGTTTCCAAGGATCGAGTGGTGTTCTTGCATCATGGGGAGATTGTTTGTATGCATAGTGGTTCAAGAAGGGTTTGCGTTTCGAGTTTTGTGCTTCCTTTCACTCGGTCCTCTTCTCACTCGAATACAAGGTGATCTTTGCATCTTCTCTTTGATTTATAAGTTTCTTTCACATCAAAAATTGTTATGTAACAGATTATATGATCGAATGGAGTCTTTATAAAATGTTATATTCATGTAAATTTCACATAAAATCACGAATACAACACACCCGAAAATCTGTTTTGATGATCGTTTTGTTTATGTTTGTTTCGTGTTTCGTCTCAGCCACAACGACCTATGAATAAGTTAATACAAGCCCTAAAAACTTGTTAATAATGATCATTAAATGAGTCACTAAAGATTAGAAACCCTATAATTAGTGGTGGGTTGATTTAGGTTTATAAGTTTAGGGTTGTGACGTTCCTGATGCTGACAGAAATTTTGGGTTGATTGAATGGGGTAAATCTTGTGGATACCAACGTGTTTTTAAGTGATTTTTGAGTCTAATCATAAGTACTACTTGTCTACTTTCTGGAAATATAAGTTTCATGGTGATTGAAGTTCGGGAGGTAAGCTTTTTGATTTTTACAAGATTAAGTGTCAAAGCTGAGTAAATCGGGTCTTAAAATCAGTAGCAGTTTTGGATTTTTCATTTTCAAACTTTAACGAGTTAAGGTCTCTCCTTTTACAGGGGTTAAATATAGGATATGTGTGACTTCCTGGAATTTTTGTAGATGTTTCTGAAGAGTATAAATGGGTTAACCAAACGCAAACTTTCTGGGTGTTTGTGCAGTTATTTTTCTGGGTAGGTCTGGAAAGGTGAATTTTTAAAGGATACTTAAACTTACTAATAAAATCTGCAAAAATTTGAGTAACTACTCAACTTATGTGGGAACCTCAGGAAAAATTGGGAGAGTCTCTGGAGTTCATTTGTTGTGTCTTAAAATTTGTGAGAAACTGACCCAGAATTGTAAAATAAGCCTAAAATAAGTTATGAATATAACTATAAGTATAAATCATTAAAGACCGTTTATAACTTATGAAATCAAGATATAAGTATTAAGTGATCCCTATTTCGTGTAGATCATTTGAAGAAGCGTGACGTTTTTTCCTTGTGTTCATTCATTCGCTTGCTTTCCCTTCATACGCGTTAAGGTACAGATATTCTGACCTTTTCAGTAAGGGTTTCTCATGATTCTTCCTTTCCTCTCTTTGACTGTTTGTTTAACTATGCTATGTTTGCTCTGAGCCTTCTTTTGATGGCTTTCCTATATTGAGCTATTATATATACTATATTGAACCCTGCTATGTTTCCCTTAAATTATGAATCTTTTACAATTACTTGATTTGAACCTTTACTTGAACTCTGTTATGAATCTTGATATGATTCCTTGACTTTGATTCACTATTTTGACATGACCTCTTTGTACCTCTGCTATGATTCCCTGCTATTGATATTCTCATTTATGATCTATTTGATATTCGTTCATTATGACCCTAACGATATGACACTTAATGTAATTCGTTCATTACCTTTGTGACCTTAGTCCTTGAACCCTTGAAACTTGGAAAGTGCTTTTAATATTATAATTGGATGTGAAAACCTTTAGTAATTATTTTATGAAAATGTTTTGAGAAAAGCCTATTTAAAATGATGCTTATGAGCACTATGTGATACCACATTTATATGAAATTTTATTAACTTTTATGATAACTACTTTTAAAGACTATCCTTATGAAAACCGTCATTAAAGATCACTTTTATGGAAGCCACTATTAAAATATTTCTTTTAATGAAGAATTGATATAAACTTTCGAATTGAACCTTTGCTATGAACCTTCGAACTATTTAAATTGTGAACCCTTGATTATGAACCTTTGATATCCTGATGACTTAGACCTTTGCCAAACTTGTACTTTGCCTTCTCATTACTATGTTCCATTCCCTACCGCTATTATGATTTCTGACCTTGGTACATTTGACACCTTTGGTTCATTGATATTATGTTGTCTGAAAACTCTTTTGAAAATATAACTTGGTAATATGAAATAAACTATTTGAACTAATTTCCGAAAACATGACGACATGTCAGTTTCTAAATGGAGGTTTAAATAACCTTTGCTAAAAATGTTTTTAAGGAAATACTGTTATGATAACCATGTTTTAAAATGAATTGCTAAGTTTTTCAAATCAGTTCTTATAATACTTACGTATTTGTAAACCTTGAACCATTGATACGAACCTTTGTTTGTTAGGATTCCCTAAGCCACTGCTATAATCCCCTTTAATATTTGAACATTTATGATATGAACCTTTTGACTTACCTTTGACCAATTCAGTATGAGACCCGGGCTATCACTAGGCATGGGAGTTCCATGTTCGTAACATTAATGCACTGATGTTATGACTCCTGTGTGGTCGAGTGATTTTCCTCACCGTCCCCTTTTGTTATATGTTATGCGCGCTTTATTTATTTATTATGGCCAACTGTATTCTGTGGGGGCGTATAGGTGCATCCTAGATCTGTTATCTGTTATATGTATGGTTATCTGTTATCTGGTGAATGTGGCTGTTTGTGCAATACACGTCCTTCACAACCCATTGAGGTCACCCCTCTATTTACATTTGATATTTTGAGGCCTCCCCTCTGGATTTCATATGAGGCTAATTATGTATGATTTTGTTGGTTCCGGGCACGGGGTTAATACTGAATACTAAACCTAAACTTTAACCTTTTCCTTTACTTAACATTTACCTTTACATTTTATACATATTATACCTCCTGATACTTACCCAGTGCAACATATTTTGTTTTCTCATTCCTGTTTCATTTTCCTTTGATTCGTTTGACATTCCATATTCGTATTTCCTTTGATTACATTCTGTTAGTCCTACTATATGTCCATATTCCTTGACTTTTGTCTCAGCAGGTTGCTTGAATTTATATCGCATTCAAATGCGTTTTCCTTGTTTATTAGTTTTCATTTGTTTATATATGTTCACTGAGCTTTCGTAGCTCAGCCGCATTTCTTTTCCTGCGGCAGGTTTTAGTAGGAAGCTGGGTTATGAGTGGAGAATACTTTGGACTTAGAAGACTACACCTTGGTAGCTTTTTGATTAGAGATGACTAGAAGAGTTCTAATTTACTAGACTTAGTATTGGTTATTTCTTTCTTTTGTAACCTTGTATTCTATGTTTATTCCCTTGTAACCTTTGAGTTTCATTTGTATTACGATGTTGTATGTCTGTATATGCTTTGATATGTCACCATAATAAGGCACTTCTACCCTTATTGGGTTGGGGTGTTACACCCACTACCCATATTAGAAAATACTTTAGAAGTTAAAGAGACAATGGGTTGATGTGTCCTATCTTGGGTCTCTATGCCTATTATTACTTGCAAGAACTTAGGGTACATTAAGAACTTATTTTTTCTAGCATTAACATTATCAAGCATATTTTGAAAAATATATCTTGAAAAATCAAAAGTAGTAACCTTTGATAAACAGACAATTACACAAGCCAGATGAGTGGAGAATTGATCCCAGCCTCCTGACTTTTGACTTAGACATTGCAACAGGGTATGCATCAAAAATCTCCATTTGGGGCACAACCTTTTCTTGTACCAAGCATTCGTAACTTCTCCTTGGTATCCAATAGCTCTTAACCCAGGAAGTATGATGTCCGTGTCAGTATAATAGACACCATGTTCATCCTCCAACTGAAGCTTAGTACAAATCAACGCTTCAGTGACCACATACTCGACCCCATCAATTGTTGCAACCAACTCTGTAGGATCATCTTCTGGCTCTTTTCTTGCAGTGGCCCAAAATTGGCGAACAAGAGACTCACAAATTTTATTAGGGTGACACGTGAGAGCAAAATGAATTTTAGATCTTTTCAAGAAACCCACCATCGACTTAGAAACAGCATGATCTTCGGTTTTGCCTTTTCCTAAGTAAGCTGTTTTATTGTGATCTCTCTTAAATTCCAAGGCAGCCATTGGAAACAAAATGAGAGAGCAGATGTTGAATTGTGTCACACCCCCAAAATCGGGTCGCAGCGGAATGGAATTCCGAGGGAGTGACGTTCATGGAATACAAAGTACAAGGAAATAAAGAATGACCTCTAAGTGAGTCATTTTAAAACAAGCGTTTGATTTAAACATAAACGTTTACAAAAGCATTAAGTTTCAGAGTTTCACCATCAAAATGTAAGATTTTAATACATAACCAAACGCTAAGTAATGCAAAGAAAT
>LBNU01030262.1:133567-148089 GCA_014162995.1 Artemisia annua | reverse complement strand
AGCACTAGGAATATTAGATTTAGGCTTTGACATGTTTAGCCCTTGAACTTCCTAGTTTATGCTAACTTGAACATATAACTTTTGAAACGCTTTCTAACGCAACCTATTACATGATATTAGACTTTAATGACCTACACTTCATATTATAAAAATACAAAGCTAACATGGGTCGAATCTTTGACCAATTTTTACTTTTAAGTACCGCCCAAATAATCCCAAATATTAACCTTCAGCAGCAACCAAAAGTCAATCAGCTGCAACGAGTGGTCAATCAATAGAAACCAATTGTAAAAGTATCCGTAGTAACCATCCATCCGCAGAAACCAATTACCAAAGTTAATTTCTATCCTTTTGGTCAACGCATCATCTAGAAGGTATTTTAATTTTTACTTTCCAACCGTCCCAATTAAATTCCATTAACTCCCACTTAATGGCCAAATCAAGTCTATAAATTAGGCCCAAGATCTCAATATACCCATATCTCTCAATCTTAAGCTTTAATTATCCACCAAATCCTCCCAATCCTCAAAAAACATGAACCCTAACCTGAACACTGTGGATATCTCATCTGATTCCTCATCCAACTCTGACGTTCACCCATGGGGACACTACTATCCACCAGGGTGCCCAACTAGATCATGGCAAACAAAAGAGCAGGCTAGGAAGAAGAAGCATGATACCGATACCCCCGAGGAGCCACACTGGCTGTCCTTTTTCCCACCAGAAGATCAAATGCCATTCTACAATCCTAATGTGCCACTGGGCCATTACTTTCCATCCAAGCCACCAGAGGATGAAAGGACCATCCGAGCCAACTCCAGTCTCTAAGACGCGAACAGAACCACCACCACTCTCAAAACTGCTGACAAGAGAGATGGAGAGAGTTGTGTCTGGAATGAGTCAGATTCCAGTTCCCCAATCTTCTGAGGATCCAAACCCATGGATTCCATACCAACCACCTTCAAGAGAGCATGTCTCTCCCTTCCTCAGTACTTCAGATGAGGAATCTTTAGAGGAGGAAGATCCATCTTTCAATCCTCCACCCACACCGGAGAGACCTGAGTCTTCTCAACCTCGACCACGAACAAGGAAAACCAATCCCCCTCTTCCTAAGTCAAGGGAAGTAATCATTGGGCTACCCTGTCCCAAGCTATATGAGACCTTCACCAAGAAGAAGGGTAAGAAAAAGGTTGAGGATGTGAAGGGGAAAGGAAAAGGGAAGATGGAGTAGATGTCCTGCTTAACCACTACCATAAGAACCAGTAAAATCAGAAGCTGCAGTGGGTGATGGTGTTTGGGTGGTAGAATAGGTTTAGGATGTTGGTTGTTGATTCTAGTTGTGTCAGGGTCTGTAAAGTCATTATCTTTTGTAACTTTTATTGATGATGAATGAATTAAGACATTCCCTGATTTATTTGTTGTTATTTGTTGCAATGACTTGACTCAATTCTACTGATGTGATTCAATGTCACTGAGAAGTCTCAATTCCACTGATAAAGCTCAATTCCACTGAATAGTCTCAATTCCACTGATAATTTCACCCATCAGCAGGATCATTCAGCAGAATCATCCATCAGTAGAATCCTTTGTATCAGCAGAAATTAACTCTGCAAAACAGACACTCAAAATAGAGCACACAAACCAAAACTAAAACATACAATTGTTAGTGTATACAAAAATTAACCTGCAAAACAAAGTTAGTATATAAATTCATAACAAAATACATATTGTACAACACAAATCCTCCCCTGAGTCATATGCCTCCCCTTAGGCTTATGCCTCCCCTTAAACACATCATTCAAGGATTAATCATCCCAATATGGACAACTAAGTGTTGAAACCTAGGTCCGTCAAAAGCCTTTGTTAACAAGTCAGCCACATTATCATCAGTATGTATTTTAAGCACCTGGATTAAGTGTTTTTCATTTGCATCCCTAATAAAATGGTGCCTAATTTCAATGTGCTTTGTTCTATTATGATATACTGGATTTTTAACTATGCAAATAGTACTTTGGTTATCAATAAAGATTTTAGTGTTCATGAAATTGAACCCATAATCAAGCAGTTGATTTTGTGTCCAAAGCACCTGTCCACAGCAATTTGCAGCAGCAACATACTCTGCTTCAGTAGAGGAATTAGCCACAATTGTCTGCTTCTTGCACTGCCAAGAAATCAATCTTTTTCCAAGGAATTGACAACCTCCAGTAGTGGACTTTCTATCAAGATTTTCACCAGCATAATCACTGTCACTATAGGCTTCCAACACAAAAAGAGACTCTCTTGGGTACCAAAGACCAAGTTTAGGTTGGCCTTTTAGATACTTAAAGATTTTCTTCACTGCATTGAGGTGGGAAGTCAATGGTGTGACTTGATGTCTAGAACAAGCACTGACTGCAAATGTAATATCTGGTCTTGAAGCTGTTAAATACATAAGTGAACCAATCATGGACCTGTACAGATGAACATTGACAGCAGGATCTGGTTCAATGTTATTCTTAGGTTTGGGAGTTTCATAAGGTGTAGTTGCAGTTCTGACATTCTCCATATCAAACTTTTGAAGTATGTCCTTCACATACTTGTCTTGGATGATAAAAATACCATCAGGCTTTTGCTGGACTTGTAGGCCCAAAAAGAAAGTTAGTTCTCCCATAGCACTCATCTGAAATTCACCCTTCATCAAATCCTCAAACTCCCTGCACCAAGCTTCTTTAGTGGAACCAAAGATGATGTCATCCACATATACTTGAACAAGAATGATATCCCTTGAATTCTTCTTGATAAAGAGTGTCTTACCAATAGCACCTCTTCTGTAACCATGCTTCAGTAGGAATGCAGATAGCCGAGCATACCAAGCTCTTGGTGCTTGATGAATTCCATAGAGAGCTTTTACTACTTTGTACACATGGTTAGGATGCTCTGGGTCTTCAAAACCTTTGGGTTGAGTAACATATACTTCCTCTTCAATCTCTCCATACAGAAAAGCACCCTTCACATCCATTTGGTAGACCAAAAACCCCATATAAGATGCAAAGGCCAAAAATATTCTAATAGCCTCAACCCTTGCCACTGGTGCAAATACTTCATCATAATCAATCCCTTCTTCCTGTCTAAAACTTTGAGCTACTAATCTAGCCTTATTTTTTACCACAATACCCATGGCATCTCTTTTATTATTCAAGATCCATTTTGTCCCAATTGCAAACTTCCCATCAGGTAGAGGTACAAGGATCCATACTTCTTGATTCTTAAATTGTTGCATCTCCTCTTGCATAGCTTCTACCCAACTAGAAATTGTAAGTGCCTGTGCTACACTGGTTGGTTCAACTTGGGATAAGAAAAAAGCAAACAGAAAATGTTGTTGATCTGTGTGATTGTCTCTTTGTTGACTCATGACATAAGTAACAAAAGCATATTCTTCAAACTGTGTTTTCTTGACTGTACTCCTTGTTTGAACCGTTGCACTGGGATCTCCAAGTATATTTTCTTGATGATGTATAGTGTGGATCCTCTTAGTAGGGATGGGATTAACTTTAACATTGGGTTGAAGATTATTCAGTGTGGGGGCAAAATCATCATCATATGAAGAGGAACTGAAAATGCCATTAGCTTGTTGATGATTACCAAGATCAGCGGGAAATGAAAATCGACCAAATGGGTCTTCAAAACTTTGGGACGGACTAGTAGGAGAGGGGAATGGAGCAGCAGAAATGGATGGTCCAGCAGAAACACCATCAACAGAATTCGGATCAGCAGGAACACCAGGTACACTATCAGCAAAAATAGGACTACTATCCACAGATTCGATGTTTCTGCGGGCCTCATGAGCAGATTGTCTCAAGAGTGCTTCAGTATCTTTGGCAAACTCAAAACCAAGCTCAGCAGCACCTTCCTTGGCTGCATGTTCTTGCTGCTGAAGTCTAGCTAATGCCTCTGCATAACTGGAATCTTCACCATCCACATTAGAAGCATGTTTATAATTGGTACCTGAAACATGAGTAGAGGGAAAAGAAGGAACAATTATAGTTGCTTCCTCCAACTCAGAGTCAGAGTCAGAGTCAGCATCCATGGCTCCTGCATTGTTAGTGGGAGACTCTTGTGTACCTGCANGCATATTCTTCAAACTGTGTTTTCTTGACTGTACTCCTTGTTTGAACCGTTGCACTGGGATCTCCAAGTATATTTTCTTGATGATGTATAGTGTGGATCCTCTTAGTAGGGATGGGATTAACTTTAACATTGGGTTGAAGATTATTCAGTGTGGGGGCAAAATCATCATCATATGAAGAGGAACTGAAAATGCCATTAGCTTGTTGATGATTACCAAGATCAGCGGGAAATGAAAATCGACCAAATGGGTCTTCAAAACTTTGGGACGGACTAGTAGGAGAGGGGAATGGAGTAGCAGAAATGGATGGTCCAGCAGAAACACCATCAGCAGAATTCGGATCAGCAGGAACACCAGGTACACTATCAGCAAAAATAGGACTACTATCCACAGATTCGATGTTTCTGCGGGCCTCATGAGCAGATTGTCTCAAGAGTGCTTCAGTATCTTTGGCAAACTCAAAACCAAGCTCAGCAGCACCTTCCTTGGTTGCATGTTCTTGCTGCTGAAGTCTAGCTAATGCCTCTGCATAACTGGAATCTTCACCATCCACATTAGAAGCATGTTTATAATTGGTACCTGAAACATGAGTAGAGGGAAAAGAAGGAACAATTATAGTTGCTTCCTCCAACTCAGAGTCAGAGTCAGAGTCAGCATCCATGGCTCCTGCATTGTTAGTGGGAGACTCTTGTGTACCTGCAGATTGATTAGAAACATATCTAGTATAGCCCAAATAATCAGTCAAATAGTCTAGGTCAAAATACCAGGCATGACCCTGACCCTGAACATTAGGCTTTTCTTCTAGATACCTCAGGTTAAGAGTTTCCTCAATCTTTTTAGCATTCATATTATAAACCCTATAAGCCTTACTATGAGCTGAATAACCCACAATATACCCCTCATCAGCTTTCTCATCAAATTTTCCTAGTTGATCACTAGTGTTCAGAATGGTCACATGACATCCAAAAGGCCTAAAGTGTGAAATGCTGGGAACTTTTCCAGTGAGAAGTTCATAAGGTGTCTTGTTATGAGGCCTAGTGATGGACACCCTGTTCAGAACATAACAAGCAGTGATTACTGCTTTAGTCCAGAACATAGTGGTAATTTAGAGTCTGCAAGCATAGTTCTTGCTGCCTCTATCAAGGTTTTATTCTTTCTCTCAGCAACCCCATTTTGTTGTGGGGTTCTTGGATTGCTATAGTCCCTTTTTATCCCCTTAGACCCACAAAGTTCTATTAACAAGGAATTTTTAAACTCTGTCCGATTATCACACCTAATGCATTTAACCTTTTTGTTTAGCTGGTTTTCGACAAGGGCAATGAATTCTTTTAGAGTTGGAAAAGTTACATCTTTAGTTCTCAAAAAGAATACCCAACAGAACCTGCTATAGTCAACAGTGATTACCAGAGAGTAGTACTTGTGATCAATACTTCTAATTTGTGTTGGACCAAAGAGATCCATATGTAGTAACTGAAGTGGTTCTGAGATAGTGCTCACAGCTTTAATGGCTTTGTAGGAGGCTTTGTGTTGCTTTCCTTTGTTGCAGGCAACACAATTGTGTTCATTGGTGAAGATTTTGGAAGGAAGCCCATCAACTAGACCAAGTTTGGAAAGCTTGTTGATGGTCTTGAAGTTTACATGAGCCATCCTCCTATGCCATTTGGTAGATTCATCCAGGGATGCTTTAGCCACCAGACATGTTAGATCACCTGTAGGTTGGACATCATTCAAGTTAAATGTGTATAAATTGTGGCTTCTTTGAACTCTCAGCAGAATAGTTGTATCTTCTGGAAGCTTAAAATCTTTAGAGAGCACAAGACATTCATCCTCAGAGAAGAAGACTTTGTTCTTGGTGTCACAAATTTGTGAGACTGAGAACAAATTGAAGTTATGCAGTTCCTTCACAAAGTACACATTCTGAAAGTCCAACTTAGATGTTCTGATGGTTCCTTTCCCAGTGATTCTACCTTCTCCTCCACCAAAAGTCACAGAGCCTCCTTGATTGATGGGTACAAAATTATGCAGCAATTCTTTGTTCCCTGACATGCTTCTGGAACAACCACTATCCACTATGCCTACTGCTTTACTTTTAAGAGGGTGATCCTACAACAACATAATTGATACAAAAATTAGTACACATTGGAGACTCAAGTCATTACTGACTTGAGCCTGCCTTGTGGATCATAGGAGTTAGGCCATGTAGATATATAAGATCCACCATTGTTCTTGGTCCTTTTTTCAAAATTAGGTCTCATATGCTTCCAAGAACAACCTGCTGAGGGCTTAACAGCAGTATCCCAATATCCCTGTCCCACATACATTGAGTCATGAAATCCAAGCCAATAACCATTTTGAAAATAAGTACTAGTTGGTCGCACCAATAGTCTAGAAACAGATCTTCTCCAAACAGATGGAGAGGTTCTACCAGCAGAAACATCCTTGTCAGCAGAAACTGACTTAGCAGCAGAAATGTGTTTGCTGGTTTTATGGGTTGCTTGTGGAACATATGATGGTATAGCAGTAACATTTTTCCATATTGGTCTAGGGCTCTTTTGGTTAGCACAAACACCCATTCTCTGCTCATGAAAGGTACAATCCTTAATCATATGAAACTTACTACCACAAACAAAACATTTCTTCTTTTTAGAAGATTTATTCAAAGTAGAAGATGTTCCATTACATGCAAAAGTATTTAAACCACAAACATTAACAGAATTGTTTTTCATAGAATTAAAAACATTGTTTTGCAGAGAATTAAATGACAAGTCTTCAAGGGAAGCTGTCTCTGAATTGGGTTCATCAGCAGCAACTCTAACCGACTTGTAAGGACTCTTGGGTGTAGGCTTGGGTGGGGTCTTGGGAAGGTCCGACTTTTCACTTGAATCACAGCTGGTGTAAGTGGTAGACCCTTGGTATGAGGACTTGTCACTGTCAGAACAAGAGACAAATTCATTAGTGTTACAATTAGGGTCTGGAGTCACTTGACTTTTTGCCATAGAGACGGTGTGGTCCATCAAAGTCTGTAGTCTTGGTGGTGGGCATATGGTCTCCTCTAATATGTCCAGGGACAGCATGCAATTCTCCTTCTTTTACATAATTTGCTAATCCTGTTGGTGTAGATTTAGACCTATCATTTATTGCTTCTACACCAACATATTTCTGAAAACCTAAACCCATCTCAGATCTAACAGATTGACTACCATAAAGCAGTTTGGCTAGCTTATCACCTGAAATTAACCAATGATTATGCCTAGCCACTTCACTATCTAGCTTCTCCTGTAATTCTAGTTTTTCTAAATCTACTTTAGATTTTTCTTTCTCAGAATATTTTAAGTCATTTGTAGCACTTGCCAAATCTCTTTCTAACACCCTAGCTGATTCTTTTGAAACCAAATTTTCTGTTGTTCTAAGGTCTTTAAAGCATTTTTGTAAGATTGAAGTTCTATATAACATGCATTGTATTTAGGTTTCAATTCATCATAAGACTCCTTAAGTGCATTATATTTTCATCACAACCAAAGACACAATTATGTACCTGAGAAATGCCCATAAAGGCAAACTGATCATGCTTATCCTCTGTGTCACACCANCAAATGAGATATATACGTATCTCATGCATGTCAAATGTCAAATGAAAGTTAAATGGCGTTCAATCTCTTTTAAACTTTGTGTGATTTCATGAGACATACAACGAATGACAGCTAGATTTTAAATATCGACATAACATGGACAAGGCTCAAATCATGAGTCAAATACTAATGTATATGAAAACATCAAATCACCATTTTCCCATATGGAAGCAATTGCACACGTCCCTCTTTTATGTTTTGAAAATCATTCGAACCATTAACCTGTCTAAGTCTTAGCCCATTCGATTACATGTAGAGTTTTAAAACAGTTTAGAGTCGACCAAAATAGCCGAGTATAATCACCCTTGCCTAGTCGATTACTTAGGTTCGATGTATCGTTATTTATGAGACACTTTTTATGATTTTATGTAACGTTTCTTGTAATTTTATGTGAGCTTAAAATCGTTATATACGCATGCATAACATCATACGATCCAAAATAGTTATTTTTAATAACATGTTTATACGTTTAATGATAAATCAAAACAAAAGGAAAGAACAAGATTAGATGAGTTTTAAATCGTATGTGATGTGTGTGTACCTCAAACGCGACAGCTAAGAAACGAACAAGACGATCACCAAACCGATTCGTATAAGACCAAACTGAATTCCTTTGACACAAAGCTCGATTACCAAAGAAATAAACACTTCTTCGAACGGTTTCTAGTCGTCTCTAATAACAAGGGTCGGATCGTAAAAGATGTCGTTGTGGTTGCTTGTTCTTGTTTTTTTTTACACGTTAGAATGGAAGTAAATGGTGTGAGTGTGGTACGTATGAAACAAAGGGAGAAAGGTGGTGTATTGATTCTTAATTGTACGTATGGGAGGATGAGGGTAAATGTTGTTTTGTTTTGATGCAAGGAGAGAAACAAGAAGAATAGCATACAGTTTGACAAAAGATGGAATAGCGTATGTGTAAACTTGGAAACAAATAAATACTGATTTATTGCGTCGTGAATTAAGGCTAAGATTATGGAAATTTCATTTATACACTTTTATTAGTTGATCTTATCTCTTGATTATGCATGTGTCGTGTGATGTATAGGAATAAGTGTGATTCGGTATTATAAAACCGAAAAGGGTGGGAGAAAAAAAAGAAAAGAAAAGCATAATTTGTGGAATTTGATGGAAGACTTAACCAAAATAACACATTCACGAATCTAGCCATATTATGGGTTCCCATTCGTTTGTGACAAAGAAAGAAATTCATCCCTAGACAATATAGTAAATGTGTGATATGTTAAAATGTGCGCGAATTATATTATCATAAGTTTTATTATCGTCTAACGTTTATTGTTAAAATATTACGATTTTAAATACTTAGGTTATAACATATTGTAATGACTTGATTTATTAATCGTCTTTTCAAAAGTTTAAAATTAGAGGGGTATTTTGGGTATTTTGCATGTTTAAAAATTTCGGGTTTTACACACTTTCAGGCTCATGCACCTTCCAGTTCACATGCTCATCCATAGAGATCATGGCTTTAGCATCTCCAGCTTCCACTTGCTTCTGCTGATAGGCAGAGTACCTGACATCATCATCAGCCTTCCTACCCTTGTACTCTCTTGCAAAGTGACCCACCTGACCACACGTATAGCACTTGACTTTTCTTCTATCAAATCTAGCTGGATCTCTTCCCCTGAAGTTGAACTTTCTCCCAGCCTTTTTCTCAAACCTCTTGACATTCACTGAGAGCATGGCCATCTGCCACTTCAAGTTCATCTCCTCCAAATCCAGCGGGTCCACTTGATCAAAATCCTCATAGGCCAGTTGCTGCTAATCTTCATACTCAGCAACAAAAGAATGAAGTACCTCTTCCATCACATCACTAGACTGTGAATGAGATTTTGGTCTAGAAGTGATGTTGGAGGATGATGCTGATGAAGATGGGCTTGCAGCATGAGTCAACTTATTGGAGGTGGTGCTCACAAAGGCTGAGTAAGTGGGAGTGGAAGAACGGGTGTGAGTTCTCACATCAGGCTCAAGAGTTTTGAGCTTGTTGTAGAGATCATCAAAAGTGAGATTATCTAACCCACCTTTAGCTTTGAGGGCAATACTTACTTGCAACCAAGATGGAGGTAAAGATCATAAGAACTTGGTATTGTAGTCCTCATTGTCTGGCTTGGCCTTCATCTGGTTTAACTGACTGAGAATCCTTTGAAATCTGTCATACCCCTTGTGCACTCCTTCTTCCTCTGAGATTTGGAATTCTTGAAACTGTTGTTTGAGCATTGATTTCTTCATTCTCTTTGACTCGTCGTTACCACCAAACCTAGCTTTGATGGCCATCCAGATATCCTTTGCATCGTCCATGTAGTGGAAATCACCTATGTGATCATCTGGTATAGCCTGAAGTAGAATAGTTCTAGCTTTGTTATCTCTCTGAACAGCTAAAATTTCTTTAGCAGATGTAGGAGCAAGGAAGGTAAGATTACCATCAGGATCTCTAGTGGTCTTCCTTAACTTATTCCCATTAAGAATAACATTCCAAAGATGATAATCACAGTTAGTGATCCAGTTCTGCATCTTCATTTCCCACAAATCATATTCCTCCCTCTTGAGATAGGGAAATTTTGCATTGCTGTTGGTGAGGTTGAGTTGATGTAAGGTTGTAGAGTTGAGTGGTTGAGTGACTTCAGAGTCATCAAATGATCCTGGAATTGTTTTGATTGTGAAGGTTGAAAAGAGATGTTTTTCTTAGTATCACAGAGACTCTCCCGAGGCTCTGATACCACTTGTTGAATCTTAGACCTTGATAGATCTTTGAGCCTATATAGATCATTAGTAATGCTTATGTAATCACAAACACACTAAAAGAAAATCTCTGTAACTTGTATTCTATCGTAGAACTCAAATACAAGAATAACACAAACTACTAAGAACACTTTGATCCTCTATGGATCATTTATTAATAACTAATATTGTTTTCTGAACTCGTGTATAATGCATTGGCCGAGGGTTCCTTTTATACTACAAGAAACCCTAAACCTTCTTACAAGAAACGAATAATGATAAAACTATGAAAGATATTCTACATATCTTGTCCTAAAATAAGTAAACTCTATCTATTCCATTACATTCCTACGGATGTACAATATCAACAGGAACAAGGTAACTCAGCAGGATCCATCATCAGCAGAAACCAGTTGCTCTTCAGCAGGATCCATCAGCAGGAATCAATAATTCCTAACATAAAACCCTCGTTAAGCCCTCCCTTGGTCACATAAGCTACTAATCTAGTTCCTTTTACTTTAGATCAGTCCTAGGATAGATATTAGATGCCTTAGATCCCATAGAACCCCTTGCTTATGCCTTGATCACTAGAACTAGCTCGTTTTCTTTTTAAAGCCCTAATACGAGTCGAATTGCTTTTTTTATGCTATAATTCCTTTTCATAAGCTATAAGCTAGTTTAGGCATCTTAGTAAAGCTAATACTAGTTAACCATAAGCTAGGAAACCTTTTTGTTTCATAAAAATGTAGTTTGCATGGAATTAGGACTAGTTTTGCAAAACTTTCCATGCATAGGGGTATAAATGGAAAATATCTGAAAATATTAAATTTAGGGACTATTTTTGACATTTCTTAGAAGTTATAAGTATAAGGACCCTTTTTGCAAAAGTTATATAACCTTAGGATAAAAAGTTAAAAAGTAATAAAATTATAAGGACTAGTTTTGCAAAAGTTATAAAGTTAAGTGTATAAATAGTAAATTCTGGAAACTTATAAGTCCAAGGGTTATTTTTGCCATTTTCTCAAAATATAAAAGTATAGGGACTAAATATGTGAAGTTTAGATAGTTATAAACCTAGGTAATATAAGTATTATAAGTATAGGGTAGATTTTGTAATTATAACTTAAAGGTTATAAAATAAACTATTTTCATATATATAGCAAACCTATTTTTAGGTTAGAAGCATAACACAATACTAGGGAGCTTCATATGAGAGGTATCATGTAGATATTTCGTTTTGACGAGTTTGTTGGGTTTACGATTTAAAGTTCCCTGACTCCTCAAACGATTATATGCATGGCCTCTGAATTATGATGGTCCGAACGGTGTTATGTTATAACCAAACTCTAATAACAATATAACTCAATAGTAAGGAACTTCGTGTGAGGAGTTATATACTTCTGAATTATGATGCTCCGAACAATATTATGTTAGCAGCATAATACAATAGTAGGGAGCTTCATGTGAGGAGTTATACTTCTGAATTACGATGGCCTAAACGGTGTTATATTATATCTAAGAATCCTAAGATAAATCACTTAATAAACTTAAAACAAAACAACTAGAGCTTGACATGCCTCCACAACAATTATAGACCTCAAGATACGTGAGTCAGCAGCCTAGACCTCTAGTCACTTTGACATCAATCACATAGCCTTAAGCCCAGGTGAGTTTTCATAGCCTCACACCTTTTAAACGCTTTTTAAATGCTTTACAAACCCTGTGAGGGGGATACATGCTACTTGCTTTAAAAACCGAATACAAGTCTTTTTCTTTGGTTGTTGCACAAGTGATGCTATCTGCCACCATTAAATAAATAAAATTCATAAGCCATAATCACTTGTGGGTTTTACACAAGTGAACGCAAGTATAGTTGATAGATCTATTGGAGTTTGACACCTCCCGTTGGTTTGCCTCAGCCGGGTAACCAGTAAGTACTATACTTGAAACCTCTAAGGATTAACTTTGGCAAGTTATCCTTCTTGTCCACTCATGGTTGGGTCTGCAGCCCCCATTACCCAGACTGCTAACGTACGGTTTCATGAGCTTAGTGCAACATACCCCACTCTTGATAATTGTGCATGCATCACAATTATCACACACATACACACACACAACATTTTCCCAGATGGGTGTAACAACTGAACCCAGGGAACTTGTATTCACCCACACTCTAAACCTATGACTCTCACTCAACCTAGTGTTGACTTTTAAGCATGTATCCTAGGTAACGAAGCTTTGCGGAAATTATGGCATGGAGTGGCACAAAGCTTGCGGGACTTTTCACTCAGTTATCATTCAAGTTTCATAACAAACTTAGATTTTGGGGACCTCCTCTTATAAAACTCCGATGATTTTATTGAATGATAACTCATTTTATAAAAACGTCTCTTTTCGAGTCGTTTTCTATTACTGTATCTGTGATTCCATGAAGTAATACCCCAGATCCAAATTCCGCTGCGATCTGTGAAAATGGGGTGTTACAGTATTAAGGAAAACAACCCTTCATCCAAACGATTATAACAAAACCAATTAAGTAATAAGAGATAGCTAGGGAGTAAGGAAATCTAAGTAAACACATTTTATTATTATAAGAAGTTCACCAATTTACTTTTCTTGTCAATTTTATTTTATTTTCATAACTAGTTATTTGGGTTAGTTGACTAGCAACTAATTCCGCCCACTCTTCCAATACCCGAGATTTTTACTTTGCTTTCATAAAATATAAAAAAAATACAAAAAGAATCATCCCTCACCTTTAGACCTAGTTCACATAGTTTTCAATCCTAACGACACTATTCCCCTAGAGAACGATCAATCACCCGGTACTTGCCACTCACTATACTACATCGGTCAGGTACACTGCCTGATGGGGATTGCAAGCTTCTCAAGATCCCTTGAGATGTAAAACCTTTTGCAAGGTTGCAAAACCACGCATCAATATAGCATAAGATTTTTGCTTGCTCCCAAATCAGCCAGAGCATTCTTTACGGATAAGGATCCTATGGAGCACGACAAGGTCAAACTAAATGGGTCGTCCACCTTTATGGTTAGTCCTTGTTGGGTAACCACAGAATATTCTTCACCTAGAGTTACCAGACCCTCGAGTTTCTTTCAGTTGGCAAGAAGTCTCCTGAAGTATGTACTATATTTAGGCATATGGTAACATGCATCAATAAGGGGGATGGTGACCACAGAATCTTTTAAGTATGATAAGAATCTCTTATTATCATTCTCGATCTTTTGATTCTTAAGGCGGGATGGATATGGAACTTTGTAGGCTGCTTCGTTTGAGTAGGAAGTGGGGAAATTACGCGAGGGGGCTGTTCAGGGGTATCTTCGTTTCTACCACCTTCCCCTTCATTGGAAGTTTCAGGTTCAGTGGTGATGGGGTGCTGTAACACCCAAACCCAATAAGGGTAGAAGTGCCACATTATGGTGACATATCAAAGCATATACAGACATACAACATCGTAATACAAGTGAAACTCAATGGTTACAAGGGAATAAACTGAGAATACAAGATTACAAAATGAGAACAATAATAAATTCTAAGTCTGAAGATGCCAAAGCTGCTACTAATCCAAATGCTATCAAAGTGTAGTCTTCTAAGTCCAATGTACTCTCCACTCATAACCCGGCTTCCTACTAAAACCTGCCGCAGGAAAAGAAATGCGGCTGAGCTACGAAAGCTCAGTGAACAGATATATAATAGAAACCAACGGAATAGATAACGGAAATAAGGAAAGTAGTAAAAGAGATATCAGAAAGTCTCTGCAGAAGAATGTTAATGATAATGAAGTGAATTACAGATAACAATGAATAAAAGTTCAATTTCAAGTTTCAAGTTTATATTCAGATTTAAGTCTAAGTTAAGGTAAGTTACATTCAGTATTTCAACCACGTGCCCAAAACAGATCAGATAATAACAGTAACAGCCTCATATGAAATCCAGAGGGGAGGCCTCAGAATATCAGATGTAAACAGAGGGGTGACCTCAATGGGTTGTGAAGGACGTGTATTGCACACACAGCCACATTCACCAGATAACA
>LBNU01030262.1:49892-132943 GCA_014162995.1 Artemisia annua | reverse complement strand
ATATATATATGTCAGATTTTATCAGATAAGCAGTTTCATAAATCATAGGTTCAACTTTAGAAAGGTTCATAAACCAGAAATTCATCCTCTAAAAGAGTTTATAATCAGAAGTTCATCTTTTAAAAAGGTTTAAGTTTCATAAGAGTAAAAACAGGTTTTAATTACCAAGATCAGAACAGGTATTCATATAACAAGTTCACACAGAAAAGGGAGCATAGCAGTGGCATAAGGAATCCTAAACAAGCAAAGGTTCGTATCAATGGTTCAAGGTTCACAAGTGTGAAAATATTATAAGAAACTGATTTGGAAAACTTAGCAATTCATTTTAAAACATGGTTATCGTAAAAGTATTACCTTAAAACATTTTGACAAAGGTTATTTAAACCTTCATTTAGAAACTGACATGTTGTCATATTTTCAGAAATTAGTTCATATAGTTTTATCTCATATTACCAAGTTATATTTTTCAGAAGAGTTTCCAAACGACATAATATCAGTGAACCAAAGGTGTCAGATGTACCAAGGTCAGAAATCATAATAGCGGTAGGGAATGGAACATAGTAATGAGAAGGCAAGGTCAAAGTTTGGCAAATGTCTAAGTCATCAGAATATCAAAGGTTCATAATTTAAGGGTTCACAATTTAAATATTCAAGGTTCATAGCAAAGGTTCAATTCGAAAGTTTATATCAATTCTTCATTTAAAGAAATATTTCGATAGTGGCTTCCATAAAAGTGATCTTTAATGACGGTTTTCATAAAGATAGTCTTTAAAAGTAGTTATCATAAAAGTTAATAAATTTCCATATAAATGTGGTATCACATAGTGCTCATAAGCATCATTTTAAAATAGACTTTTCTCAAAACCTTTTCATAAAATAATTACTAAAGGTTTTCACATTCAATTATAATATTAAAAGCACTTTCCAAGTTTCAAGCGTTCAAGGACTAAGGTCACAAAGGTAATGAACGAACTACATCAAGTGTCATATCATTAGGGTCATAATGAACGAATATCAAATAGATCATAAATGAGAATATCAATAGCAGGGAATCATAGCAGAGGTACAAAGAGGTCATGTCAAAATAGTGAATCAAAGTCAAGGAATCATATCAAGATTCATAACGGAGTTCAAGTCAAGGTTCAAATCAAGTAATTATAACATAGGCTTCATGACAAGGATCAGATCAAGTGGGTCATATCACATTTCAAGGTAAGCATAGTAAGGGTTCATATATCACGGTTTCAAAATCAAGCTCAAATCAAGTCATATCAAATGTTCATAAATTAAGGGAAACACAGCAGAGTTCAATATAGTATATATAATAGATCAATATAGGAAAGCCATCATAAGAAGGCTTAGAGCAAATATGGCATAGTCAAACAAACAGTCAAAGATAGGAAAGGGAGAATCATGAGAAACCTTTACTGAAAAGGTCAGAATATATGTACCTTAACGCGTATGAAAGGAAAGCAAATGAATGAACGAACACAAGGAAACAACGTCACGCCTCTTCAAATGATCTACACGAAATAGGGATCACTTAATACTTATATGTTTATTTCATAAATTATAAATGGTCTTTAATGATTTATACTTATAGTTATATTCATAACTCATTTTAGGCTTATTTTACAATTCTGGGTCAGTTTCTTATGAATTATAAGACACATCAAATTAACTCCAGAGACTCTCCCAATTTTTCGTGAGGTTCCCACATAAGTTAAGTAGTTACTAAAATTTTTGCAGATTTTATTAGAGAGTGTAAGTATCCTTTAAAAATTCACCTTTCCAGACCTACCCAGAAAAATAACTGCACAAACACCGAGAAAGTTTGCGTTTGGTTAGCCCATTTATACTCTTCAGAAAAATTTATAAAAATTCCAAGAAGTCACAAATATCCTATAGTTAACCCCTGTAAACGGAGAGCTCTTAACTCCTTATGGTTTGAAAATGAAAAATCAAAAACTGCCACTGATTTTCAGACCCGATTTACTCAGCTTTGACACTTAATCTTGTAAAAATCAAAAAGCTTATCTCCCGACCTCCAATCACCATGAAATTTACATTTCCAGAAACTAGACAAGTATTACTTATGTTTAGACTCAAGAATCGCCCAAAAACAAATTTTTATCATTAACTTATGACCCTTGCAACCCGACCCATCTGCTGGACAGCATACAGTGGGGACAGAAACTACACAATCTTAACCCCTTTAACCCTAATCCCCTTTAAATAAATGCTAGGGTTTTTCCCAAGTCTTAGTATACTTCATTAAATTCAGAATCATGTTCACTCTCATATATATAGATCGATTATATGGATAACAATTTTAAGGTTTATGTGATTTCATGTGAGTTTAATGTGTAAGCATGCTTCTTCTTTCTTTTCCTTTTCAGCCGATCATAGAAACAACACCAAGCATGAATTATTTACATGTAAAGATCAATAAATGAGAGAAAAGAAAGAGCAAAAGAGGAAATGTGATACCCTTGTGGTGCCTCGACGGAAATCAGAAACAAGGACAAAAGAACCAAAGAAAACCGATCAACCACACTCCCTACTCGAGCTAGCAATACCCACGATCAACCAAACCATCTTGTACCTCCTCCTTTGATCTCGAACAGAAAAGAGAACCACCACCAGAATTTTTATGCCGCTCTTTGTGTTTTAGGGTTAGGGTTTCTTAATTTTTTTGTTTGTAGCGTGTATGTGGTGAAAGAAGAAGAAAAAAATAACCGCATCTATAATATTGTGGTGTGTTGGGTCGAAGTTGGGCCATAGGAAACAAGGGACTCATGGGCTAAATAAATGGGTTCCATTGGTTGTTGGGTTCATTTGTTGTTATAAGCTGTGAAACAAAAAAAAGGAAACGGCCCAATACGGAATTCATGTCACGTAAATATTTTCTCGTATTTTACTTATGTCACAAAATTAATTTGGAGTTCAAAATGTTCAAAGATTCCTAAAATGACGTTTCATTAAAATTTTATGGATTCATGATTACTTGTTAATTCGTTAAATTATATTCGCGTTTATAATATCTTGTATCATTACTTAGAAAAAAAAAATTAATTATGCGTAAAATTAGGGTTACGGAATTTAGGGTTTTACAGGTGCTGAGTTTGGTATGGTGGGTCCCTAGTTGTTGTTCCTGCACGAGTCATGATGGGAAACAACGAGTTTTGTTGATTGTGCAGTGGTTTACTTTTGTAATCAAGGGCAGCATGATGTTCAGTAAATGTGTCACTTTCTTTTTGTTGCTCAGTGATGAGTCCATCAAGGCCTTTCAGTAGCAAGCCCTTTTCATGAGTGAAGTGCCCGAGATCTTCTTCAAAAGTACTTCTGACTTTGAATTCAGGTCCTTCCTCCCCTTTCTTCTTTTTTACATAGTTACCCCAAGAGGTGTCGTTACTGGTTTGATAGAAAACTAGAAGAAAAGGATCATCAAAGATATCATTGCCTGATAGATAAACATGTTCGGTAGTTGATTCATCCCTGCATTCTTTCACTTCGTGCGGGCCTCCACATTGATCGCAGATTAGATATGGGTTCATTAATCCTTGAGTGTTTTGCGACCTTTTTAGATATGATAGTTTTTCCTGAAGCCTTCTCAAGCGACTTTCTTGGGTAGGTGGTTGTGATATCTTAGATACACTCATGACGATATTGAGTTAATCCCAATTGTTGTCTTGGTCCAGAGTGTATTCTTCGATCCTATTCCACCCCTGTTCAGCACTTAGGTTGGAGATTCTCCCCTTGGCTGAATAATCGATCCCATGTTGGTCACTACGAGAGACACTATCATAGAAGATTTGTACAAGGAGCCAAAGCTCGATGTCATGATGAGGAGCTTGTCGTATGAGGTCTTTAAAACGAATATAGGATTTATAGATGGGTTCATCTGTTCCTGGATGAAAGCGGAGGATTTTGTCTCTAATCGTTGAGGATCTACCTGGTGGGAAGAATTTATCATAGAACTTAGAAATGAGTTGTTCCCATGTAATTATTGATCCAGGAGGAAGTCTATCCAACCACTCTTTGGCTTTCCCTTTTAGAGAAAAAGGGGAAAACGTAAACGAGATGTACCTCGTGTGGCTCCATTTGTGTGGATGGTATCAACTATTTTCAAGAAATCCTTGATATGTTGAATTGGATCTTCGGTTTTCAGCCCATTAAACATACACACATTTTGGACAAGCCAAACGTCATTTACATGTAGGATTCCGTTGGTATGCTCATTTGGGAAAATGATAGCATTATAGAAACCATGAGGTATAGGAGAAGAGTAATCTTTAAGGCTCTTGGGGATGGGGTTCTCTAAGATGTTTTCACAGTGATTGGATTTGGGGCTGGATGGTGTGGAGTATCGGTCTGACTCTTCCTCAGAAAGAGCTTCATCAAACTTGATGGTAGAGCCTCGTGATGTGGATGACTGAAGGGATTGCCTTAATCTATGCATTTCCCTATCTGGTTCTTCATAAGGTTGAACTAGGGTTTTGATGGAGCTACGAGACCTAGTGCACCTAGAATTAATGGGATCTTTGTCCATTGTGATTTGGAAATGAGGAGTAGCACGAATAAAGAAAGAAAAAAAGATAGACTAAAGAAAGCTAATAAAAAGAAAATAAAAATCTCAATAGATAGGAAACTAGTAAGTAGACCTAAATGAAATAAAAATCAACCTAAACAATAACTATTTCCCAGAAACGGCGCCAAAAACATGATGCGAGTTTTGCAACCTCACAAAAGGTTTTATTTCTCAAGGGATCTTGAGAAGCTTGCAATCCTCCAGGCAGTGTACCTGATCGTTGTAGTGTAGTATAGGTATGTCCGGGGGATTGATCGTTCTCTAGGGGAATAGTGTCGTTAGGATTGAAGTGTAGGTCAACTAGGTCTAAGGGTGAGGGATGACTCTTTTTGTATTTTTTATATTTTATGAAAGCAAGTAAAAATCTTGGGTATTGGAAGAGTGGGCGGAATTAGTTGCTAGTCACCTAACCCAAAACTACTAATTAGACTAAAACAATAAAATAACAAGAAAATAAAAGTGGTGGACTTCTTATGTGAGAAACGTGTTTACGTAGATTTCATTACTCCCTAGTTATCTTTTGTTGGTTTGTTGAATGCCACAATTGTTTAGTTGACGGGTTATATTCCTTAATACTAGTCGTGGGGGTGTGCATGTCCTTCCCCAACTCTATGAATATCTATTTCCTCTTATGACGACACGTTTAGTATCCTATCATAGAATCATCAACATCTACTCATGCATTAAATACAACCAATAAACCGTAGTGCACATCCGATTACGTTTCTTAAGACGTTCAAGCTTGTTACACAAAGGAGGTTAGCCAGTTTTCTTAAGCCTAACGCGAATCAATCAACCAAACAATAAACAACTCACCAACAATCAATAACTAAGTTTTATTAGATCTAAGCAAACACTAAGTAAATTAAGCTAGCATGTTAAAAGGAAGAAAAGCATAAAAGATAATCAAACAACACATAGACATATTTAATGATTAAAAGTTTACTTATCTTCAATGAAACATGAGAGAAAATAGGGTTTGGGAACCCTTGATACCTCAGAAAATTCGTCCTAGGGTTTATCTCCAAAGTTGCACACTCAATGAATGAAAAATCCAAAACTATATATAGATATACATAGGTGACGGCGTCAGGTTATGAGTCCTGACGTTGTCAACTCACCGTCATTAGGGTTACGTGTTGTGCAATTAATCCTTCTAACGTCTTCACTCACAAATCTCTCTGGGCCGTCTCGTGTTAAATTTGTACCAGACGGCCTACCTTCAATAACACCTGACGCCGTCAGGTGTAACTCCTTCAAAAGTTTTCTGGAGCGTCAAATGTAATATTTTTCACCTCTTGAATCTTCAAGTGATGACGTCACCTTTTAATGTGTGACATCGTCAGGTGTATTTTTCTGACTTGTTTCTTGATTATGTCATTTTCTTCACTTTTGACCCCAAAAACATCCAAAATGCTCCATTTTCCAGAATTCACATCTCAAGTACCTAAAATGAGAAAAGAAACGATTTGAGGTAATATTTAAACATAAATATACGATTTAGGGCTTAAATGACCCCCTAAAAACGTATCAAATAAATCCTTATCAGTGGTCCTATGGAAAATTTGAAAGTAGTATAGGTGGATAATGAAACAGAAGAAGAGAGTGCCGAGAGTGACACACGTGGTAGTGATTTAGAGGATTTGGATTATAATCCAAAGAATGATGAAGTGTTTGATGATGATGCGCATATACTTTAAGATGTTCCTGTAAGTAGTAACTATAATTTGATTGTCAATCCAGAAACTAAACATGATTTAAGTATACCTGCTTTTACGGAGCATTATTCAATGCTTTAGACAATATGCCCAAGAGTTGGTTAATCAGAATCCATGCACAACTGTTAAGATTGATGTACAACTAGAACCAAATCCAGAGTCTTCAACAAGAACTTTTAGAAGGGTGTATGTGTGTTTGGGAGCTCTGAAATAAGGTTTCAAAGCTTGTGGCAGAGAATTCTTAGGATTAGATGGATGCTTCATGAAAGGTCCTTTTCCAGGTCAAATAATAACAACAGTTGAGGTTGATGCAAATAATGAGCTTTATCTAGTAGCATATGTTGTAGTTTATGCACAAAATAAGGCATCGTGGTGTTGGTTTTTTAAAATACTTGAAGAGGATCTTGGTAAAGAAACTAACTGCAATTTCACTTTCATTTCTGATAGGGAAAAGGTACACATTTTATTCTATATCTTGTCATGTGTTTTATGTTAAACGAGAACATGTACAGTTTTAATCACATCCTTAACCTTAACTGTCCACAAGGACTGATACAAGCCATTGCAAGTGTGTTTCCAAGTACAGAACAAAGGTTAGGGTTCAACATATTCATGAGAATATGAATTCAAAGTTTAAAGGAGGTGTTTACAAGGAAATGACTTGGAATGCAGCTAGAGCCACTACTGTTGTTGAATTCAACAAAGAGATGGCTCATCTCAAGTATTACAATCTGCAGTTTATGATTGGTTGATCAAGATTCCAGTTGAACAATGGAGCAGATCACATTTTTCAGGTAATTAACAAACCTGTATTGGACAAAAGCATAGTAATAATTGGTCATATACTTATATAGTGTGTGATTTATTTAACAGGTAGAGCCCAATGTGGTCTACTCTTAAACAACATATGTTAGGTGTTCAGTAGGCAGTTATTTGATGTTAGAGATTAACCCATCATTACTTGTCTTGAATATATCATAGAGTACTTGATGAAGAGGATTGTAGTAGTTCAGCAAGTGATAGAAAAGGCGGTTGGACCACTTACCCCTACTGTGACACCCATGTTTGATGCTATCGAAAAAATAAGCTATTGACTGCGTTATTGATTGGAATGGAGGTTCTTTATATCAAGTAACTGTACCGTACGAGGATCAGTGTGTTGTTAACATGGATAGAAGGGAGTGTTGTTGTAGGAAGTAGGAGCTGACTTGAATACCATGTAAACACGTAGTGGTTGCAATATACCACATGAATGAGAATGGAAGAGGATTTTGTATACCTGAAGAGTGGGTTCATGCTACTTACATACTAGAAACATGGGCACATATATACTCATTCAAGATCAACCCATGAAGTGGCAAAGACTTATGGCCAATAGTTGAGTCTAAAACAGTAATAATACCACCTATTCACAAACCCCAAGTTGACAGGCCACCAAAGAAGAGGAAGAAGTCAGTTGATGAGCTTGCAAGTCAAAGTGGTTTAGTTGTTATTTAGTGAACTTTGAACAATAGGAATTCTGTCAAGTTTCATGTCTTTTGGATTATAAGTATTAATTCAATGTTTGTCTTTCATGTCTTTTGAACAATGTTATGTGTGTATCTTTGTTTAATCATGTTATGTATTGAGAAGTTCAAGAGAACTTTTTTCCCTAATTTCCAACAAATAGCATAGGACTAAAATTAGTGATGAATGAAGAACCTATGATGGTGAAGGCCAGCAAAAAAAATGATTACCTAAGTATCCTTTTTCAGACTTGCAACTATGAGAGCTTGAAGCTTGGGTGCGCGCTCCTTGCTTTCCTGTATGATCATGGTCATAATCTTCTCCATCTTTAGTAAATGACATAATGTATGTTCCAATCTGATATAACATTATTCTTTTGTTGCTATTATGACAAAAGAAAATCCATAACAGGAACTACTATAATTCTTAGTGCTATTAAGCAAATAGAATTCTTACTCAACAACAATTAAAAATTTCTTAAAAGGGCGACCAATTAGTCCTTCAACTTGTACGTCCAACATCAGCACCGCCAATCTAATATTGCAAATATTTTGAGAACTTTAGTCATCTTAGTATAGCATCCACAACATGCAAAAGACAATTTCTAGAACGTGATTACAACCATTTCAAAGAAATCCTGATCACCAACAACAACGGTTATATACTACATTATATTGTAAAAATTATTCACTAGTTAAATTTAGAAGCTCATGTAGATGTTCCATACCTTCATTTGGTCATCATTGCATAGGTTGTCTGAGCCATAATTCTCATGATCTCGCATATGCAACATGCAACAGAGATATTCACATTCATATCAGGATGTCTCAACTGTTCTAGCAAATGAGGCACTATTTTCTAAAGAATTGTTGAGACATCCTGTTATGAATGTGAATATCTTAGTTGCATGTTGCATATGCGAGATCATGAGAATTATGGCTTCGGATAGCGTATGCAATGATGACCAAATGAAGATATGGAACATCTGCATGAGCTTTTAAATTTAACTAGTGAATAATCTGTAATATAGTGTAGTATATAACCGTTGTTGTTGGTGATCATGATTTCTTTGAAATGGTTGTAATCACGTTTGAGAATTGCCTTCTGCATGTTGTGGATGCTATACTAAGATGACTAACGTTCTCAAAATATTTTGCAATACTAGATTGGCGGTGCTTATGTTGTATGTACAGGTTGAAGGACTCATAGTTCGCCTTTTTAAGCAATTTTTAATTGTTGTCGAGTAAGAATTCTATTTACTTAATAGAACTAAGGGTGGTTGGGTTAATTCATTAAGGGTGGTTGGGTGGTTTGAATGGGTGTCTATGTACATACATAAAGTCACCTCCCTTGGTACTAGTTTCCTTGTGTAAGAATGCTCCCAATAGGAGCCGCGAGGAGGTGTTTTTAGCATGAGTCACGCGTGAGCCTAACTGGGAGGTGTTTGTGTGTTGCGTGAGACCAAACAAAATGATGGACGAAAGGTGAGAGGCTCACCTCATATGAAAAACGTGCAAAAGTGGTCCTTTTGTGTTCTTATTTTATTTACTATTTGGTTTGCGAGTGTGTGTAAGATATTTAGTGAGCAAGTGAATGAAGAGAGTATTAGGTAAATGGTGTTGATGTGCTATTTATTACAAAAGTACAATATGGTAGTTGGAAAACATTAGAGCATGGGGTATGGTTGAGCCATTGGTGGCGCCATGGTCACTAGCCCACTTTTTAAGATGGCGCACCACACCGTGGGTGGCGCCATGGCTGCTCACGCCGTGGTGGCCAGCCCATGCGGTGGGATTTTGTATTTTTTTTTAAATTAATACTTAAAAAACTAAAATTTTAACCCTTTAAAAATCCTATAAATACCTCTTATTATTTCATACTTCACACACACTTCCAATATATTATATAACATACTATTCTCTACTTCTCTCACACTTCCAATATATTAAAATTTTAACCCTTTAAAAATCCTATAAATACCCCTTATTATTTCATACTTCACACACGCACTTCCAATATATTATATAACATACTATTCTCTACTTCTCTCAATTTTTTCCAACCAAAATGAATCCCAACTCACCATGGATTAACAACATGCTAAACGACCCGTCGAACCAAATGATGGACTCGTCTTCGAATCCCGCCAACAATCTGGGCTCGTCTTCAAATCCTTACCCTCAAGCGCCTTACTTTCCCATCTTCTTAAACCCATATATGGATCCCGAAGAACAAATGCTATTTAGTCAACGGAAATTGCAACAACAACAACAACAATATACTCAATGTACTCAACCACAACAAACAAACCAAGCCACCCCTTCCCAACCAAATTCGGACCATGCATCCTTCCATCTACGAGACGAAGACGAAGTTGATGAAGAAGAACAGATGGTCCCGACCCTGACGTTGAAAAAAATGAGGACAAAGATGAAGGCGAAAAACCCAACAAAGACGAAGACGAAGAAAACCAACGAAGATGAAGAGGCGGTCCCGACCCAATCTCGAGCTTTTTGGACCCAAGATGAGGAGTATCTTTTGGCGGAGTGTTTCATTCAAATATCCGAGGATCCAAAAATGGGTGCGGATCAATAAAGGGATACGTTTTGGTACAAAGTGCTCGACGCATACAACAAAGAAGCCAAGAGGCTCAACAACGCTATTCGTACGAAAAACATGTTGACGGGAAAGTGGACTCCAATGAATAAAGATGTCAAGAAGTTTAATACGGTAGTAGATGAAACGACTGTTATGAGTGGGAGAATGATAGAGATTTTATGACCCGTTGTCATGTATTGTTTAAAAAAAACAACGGGTTATGACTTTAGACACATTAGCGCTTGGGACTTTTTGAAAGACAAGCATAAGTGGAAAAATCCCGACTCGACATTGGCAAGACATAATCGTCTTCGGGTTACGGACAAGGAACCCGAGCTTTGGAGCAGACGCGTTGCCACGGCGAGATGACATGTACCGGATTTCTAAGAGTCAACGTTCGTCAAACTCGACCGCTAGTTCTGGTTCAAACCCGGCAATGTTTCAAAAAATGTTGCAACACCAATACTAGTTAGACCACAAGATTAAGATGGATGTTCTTGAACGAGAGTCACAAGCGAGAGTTGATTTGATCAATTCTCAAAAGCTAGCCTAGGACTTACGAGTGCTACAAATGGACAAAAGCAAGATGGAGCCGATTGATGCGGCTATCGTAAATGCCCAAAAAAGCAAGAATCTGGGCAAAATATCCATCAGAAAACTAGTTAATTTTATGTATTTTTAATTTTAATGTCTTTTTCTTATTTTTTTTCTATGTAATGTATTTTTAATTCAATAAAGTTTATTTTTGTTTAATATTGCGTATGTTTAATTTTATGTAATTGGAAAATTAAAAAATAAAAAAAAAAATCCTATGGCCCCACATTTTCTTGTGCCAACTATAATGGCCAGAATGTGGTGCCATAGGATTTCTGGTGCAATAGAGAGTTTTGCTGACGTGGAAGCACTTTTTCTCCATGGCATGAGAGCCACGACACTATTTGCTAAAGAACTGTTGGGACATCCTATTATGAATGTGAATATCTCAGTTGCATGTTGCATATGCGAGATCATGAGAATTATGGCTTCGGACAGCGTATGCAATGATGACCAAATGAAGATATGGAACATCTGCATGAGCTTCTAAATTTAGCTAGTAAATAATCTTTACAATATAGTGTAGTATATAACAGTTGTTGTTGGTGATCATGATTTCTTTGAAATGGTTGTAATCACGTTTGAGAAATTGCATTCTGCATGTTGTGGATGCTATACTAAGATGACTAACGTTCTCAAAATATTTTGCAATACTAGATTGGTGGTGCTTATGTTGGACATACAGGTTGAAGGACTCATAGTTCGCCTTTTAAGCAATTTTTAATTGTTAATGAGTAAGAATTCTATTTACTTAATAGAACTAAGGGTGGTTGGGTTAATTCATTTTTTTAACGGCAAAATTTTATTAAAAAAACGCTAGCAAGAAGCTAGAAAAGATTACAATCTAATACAATGGGGGTTTTGTAACCAAGAAACCCAATTGATTTTAAACTTACAACGATTAGAACACCACATGTATGGCATTTGCACAACATCATCAAATAGCTACTCATGTCTTGTTTGAGAGGGACCAAACAACAGTTGATTTCTAAAACGCCAAATAAGCCACCACAGCACGTAACAAATACCTTTAAGAAACACCTTTAAATGCTTAGGTAAACGAGTATTGACGAGCCAAAAAAGTCACTCGTTATAAGATTTAAGATCTCTATCGTCAATCTCCCGCCAAAGCAAAATTTTTCTCCACACCTGAAGAGTCAAGGGACAAGAAAAAAATATATGAGAAGTANATCATCAAATAGCTACTCATGTCTTGTTTGAGAGGGACCAAACAACAGTTGATTTCTAAAACGCCAAATAAGCCACCACAGCACGTAACAAATACCTTTAAGAAACACCTTTAAATGCTTAGGTAAACGAGTATTGACGAGCCAAAAAAGTCACTCGTTATAAGATTTAAGATCTCTATCGTCAATCTCCCGCCAAAGCAAAATTTTTCTCCACACCTGAAGAGTCAAGGGACAAGAAAAAAATATATGAGAAGTAGACTCCACAGCCGAGTTGCAAAGGGGACATAAGATCGATGGGATATAAATTCCTTTAAGTGACAAATTTAATCTAGAAGGTAATTTGTCCAAGTAAACCCTCCAAGCATCAACATTAATTTTGATGGGGATAACCTTAATCCACCTCGTGGGCACTTCAACTTTAGGCAGAATCTTGTCATCAATCAAAATGCGAGTAGATTTAACAGTAAACTCGCTTGAGCCCTCTAAAGACCAAGACCAACGATCAGACATATTTGGAAGAGTAACTTCGGCAACATGAGAACAAACTAGACCAAGTTGTACCTGTTCGAGCCCCCTCTTGGCAACCGACGAAAAGAATGAACCAAAGAGGGATGTCTCAATTTGTCAGCCACGCTAATTGTTGGATCGATATACTCTGACCAAACTAACTATGTAGCTTGTAAGGGTTTAGTAATCTTGGATAAATCCTAAACTACTAACAATGAAATACTGAATAACTCTGTTAAGTATGCGGAATCTACTTCAACAAAGCTAAGAATAATTATCAAAGAACTTTTATTATATTAAAACTTTGAACCTGCTTATGTACACAGATTCATCAACAACCCTAATATCTCTAATATCGAACTTTGCATGTATCTCTAAAACTCATATATCACTAATGCCAACCTAGGGATTCTTTTATAGGCATAAGGAAAACCCTAGTCGGTTTACAATACTTGAATGACAAGTAAACTAATTCTAATCTAAAGAACATTCTAGAATTACATAATAATCCTTAAACGTTTTACATTATAGTCCTTTATCATAGCAGTTCTTTAATAAGCAGCACGTTGACTTTCTTCAGCAGCACTTTGACTTTTATGAGAAGCAGTACTTTGATCTTCCAGCAGTACTTTGACTTTATAACCCAACAATCCTCCCCTAACTTGAATTCTACTTGCTTGATTTCAAGTTTCTTTATATTCCTCATATCATCTTTAACTTCAAGGAATGATTGTATCTTTCTTTACTGTAATTATATAGTCACCATCAAAGTACTCTTCATCAGTAATCTTTATCAGCAACAATCTTTACAGCTACTCAGCAATATATGGCAAATTGTACATCAGATCATAAAGTTTCATACTATTCTCATCACATCCAGGTGTGTAAACTCCTGTGAGAGGTGAATCATTAGAAAATAATGGATTTTGATGTCTCTTTACCAAAGCCATTAACTCTGGAGTAGCCAATGTTTAGGTTTAAGAACCATGGTACATTGATAACCATATGATTTTTAGAAAATCATCAGCTATCAACGGATTTGAGTAGTCTTTACTAAGAGCCGTTTGCTTTTGGACTAGCTAGTTCTTTTAATACAATCACTACCATGGTGAACTAATTACCATATGAATGTATTTTCCACAGCCTTTACCACAAGCCATTATCTTGTGGGCTAGCCAACTCTTCATTTTTAGTAAATTGTCAACTAAAAACGGATTTGATAATCACATCAGAACCGTACCCTCATAATGAGTCAAACTCTTTCTTGTCTATTAAACATGGTAAGTTGAATACCATTTGTTGTGTAGTACAAGTACTAACACCATGTGTGACCCAAAAACATTTTGTTGCTGTTTTATTCTGTGCTTCAAAGAGTATTTTGCACACTTACAAAATTTTGTGTTTTTACTTTTAAAATCCTTTACTGGTTTTTGCTACAAACAGTACTTTGGTAAAGTACTGTTGATCTAGCAGTACTTTGAATAAAATACACATTATTCAAAATATATATATCAAAATCATACCAGTAATTATTCATCATCATCTGTCAAAGCTGTCCACTTGATGAATAGTTCAATCACCATCAGTGCTGTTTCATTCTCATCTTCAACCTCCATACCATGTTCTAGCATTCTGATCATCAGACTTCTTGTGAGAGGATATCTTCTCTCTGCTAGCATATGTATCATGGTACCATCTTCTAACTCCAAAACATGCACTCCTGCTGACTCATAGAATCTCCAACTTATAATTTCCCAATTATCTTGATTATCCTAGATTGCATCTTTGTTTGTATATTCAGTATCCCAAAGAGTTGAAAGGTCACCTAACAAGATCAAACCTACTCCTCTTGGTGGAATATGTTCGTAGTAAGCTTGCACTTGTTCATACAAATGAAGTAGATCTTCTCTATCTATCAAGTGTAGTATATCCCATAACAAGTTAAATGCCCTGAAACTTTCATCTTCTCTGTGAAACACAAGATAATCTCCATCTTCTTTTAATTCTACTTGCTCTAAGTCTATGATTTTAGACTTTTTATCAACAGATCTTTCTTCCTTTGGATGCTCAAAGTCAACAAGTCTTAAGTAGTTCCTTAGCTCATCAACTGTATATGTCCTTAATTCAATTGTGTTCTTGAGCTTCTTTGATGTCTGTTCTTTAGTTGTTATCCTTTTTCTTTTATTTCCAGCATCCATCATCTGTTTTCCTTCATCAGTATCAAAACCAATAATACCATCAACTTGCCTTTTATAAGCTTCTCTGACAGCATTATATATATTTTTCATCTCTTGATACTTTAACCTCTACAGACCTTTGTATCCTCGACCTTTCAAATAACTCATGTAAAAATTCCTTTCTTGAGCTTTTGTCATTGGTCTTCTTGGTTGAACAATTGGCTTCTTTGAAATTTCAACTTCAGCATCTAATTCAGCTTGTAACTTTCTGGCAGCTTCTTCACCTTTAGCTTCTTGAAAAGCCCTTATCTTTGCTAAGTAAACTCCTTCTTCTTCTTTTTTTTCTCTGACTCTACCAAAATTCCTTTCCCTTTATCCTTAGGAACTAGCTCTTGAGTAAGTTGAGAAGAAGGTTGTTGATCTTGAGTATGTTCAACTCCAGGAATAACAATACCTCTAGGTCTGGATATATTCAGTATAATCTCAGCAATAGTCTCATCATCACTATTAGTAGGTTTTCTAACCTCTTCTTCCTGAACAGGAATGGATGGACCCACATCTTCTTCAAAATCCAAGGTCCTTGGTGTGATTAAAAACTGTCTCACAGTACCTTGATGAGCAGTACCTTGATGAGCAGTATTTTGATGAGCAGTACCTTGAACATTTTTAACACCAGTATCTTCCAAATCCAATTCCTCTATATCACCACTTTTGACTTGAATATCAACATCTTGAATATCAATTTGCTCAGTCTCATCACTCTTTCTCTCAGCAGTATCTTGATGAGGAATATTTTCTTCAAGTGGTGTTATTTGAATAATATCATTAAAACCATCATCATTATCAACATCTTTATTCACATTCTCATTCTGCAAATTCCTCCCCAATGTGAATGAAGAATGTTTCTTGAGCATTCTTTTCTTGGACTTAGGTGTGTGACCACTTTTCTGCTGTGACTTGACCCATAATCTGTGGTGTTTAACAAGTGGCCAAACAAACCTCTTCAATCTTTTGAACTTGTTGCTCAACTTCAAAAGCAGTGCAGCTTGATCTTCATTAGCCTTCTTCAATCTTCTTAACTCTCTTGTTAAGGCATAATTGCTCAGCACTCCCTCATCAGCCATCACCCCCTCATCTCCTCCAGATGTTTGAGAACCATCTGTGGAAGTATAATCATTGGGAGTGGGTGGTTGATTCTCACCATGATCTGAATCAGCAATAGCAGTACCTTGCAGAGAAGCAATCTTTTCCCATGAAACAGTATGTTGAGAAGCATCTCCTCCCTCTGAGTGTGACTGCTTAGTATGTTGTGAAACATCTTGAGCTTGGGATGGAGTCGGAGCAGAGTCTGAATGCTCAGAAGCATGGTCTGATTCCTCTTGAGCAGCATCTCTAACAGCTTGTGCCACTTCTAAAATATGTGCAGTGAGAGGTGTATTCCTTCCAGAGAACTTAGCACTCTTGGTAGCCATAAAAGTGAACACCTTGTTAGGAAGAGCAATGGCTGGCAAGAAGTCTTGAGGTTTGGGAACACCCTCAAGCTGTTTGTTCAAAAAGAGTTGAATGAACCTGGGATACATCAAAAATGGTGAACCATTCTTGATATGTTTTTGCATACCATCAAGAATCATGAATGAAAAGTTGAAGGGTTGATTGGTAGCTAATCCCACTAAGGCAGATGCTATGGTTTGACTAAATTCATTCCAAGCAGTACTTTTGTTACTGAGGCAATAAAGTAGAACATGAATCAGGTACTTCCAATATGGACTGAATAAGGGTTTCTCAAATGTAAGCTTAGTAAGTGAACCCTCATACCCAATATCTCTAAGTGTGTCCCAAAGTACTTGTTTGTCAAACCTCACACTACCTTCTTCATCATGAAACATAAGGTCTGTGCGAATACTAGCTTCTGTAATCCTAATAGTGTGCCCAACAACTTTAGCCGTAATGAAAGGACAGCATTATATATATTTTTCATCTCTTGATACTTTAACCTCTACAGACCTTTGTATCCTCGACCTTTCAAATAACTCATGTAAAAATTCCTTTCTTGAGCTTTTGTCATTGGTCTTCTTGGTTGAACAATTGGCTTCTTTGAAATTTCAACTTCAGCATCTAATTCAGCTTGTAACTTTCTGGCAGCTTCTTCACCTTTAGCTTCTTGAAAAGCCCTTATCTTTGCTAAGTAAACTCCTTCTTCTTCTTCTTTTTCTCTGACTCTACCAAAATTCCTTTCCCTTTATCCTTAGGATCTAGCTCTTGAGTAAGTTGAGAAGAAGGTTGTTGATCTTGAGTATGTTCAACTCCAGGAATAACAATACCTCTAGGTCTGGATATATTCATTATAATCTCAGCAATAGTCTCATCATCACTATTAGTAGGTTTTCTAACCTCTTCTTCCTGAACAGGAATGGATGGACCCACATCTTCTTCAAAATCCAAGGTCCTTGGTGTGATTAAAAACTGTCTCACAGTACCTTGATGAGCATTACCTTGATGAGCAGTACCTTGATGAGCAGTATCATTAACCTCTTCTCCAACAAATATACGCAGTCATTATTCTCTCTTTTGTACTCAATCAGTTTTGTTCTTATTCTTTAGATCTGTTAGATCATTCCATTGTGAGGCTGAGTGTTTGTAATTGATACTATTGGCAAGATAGTCAATAGGCTTGCGCCTGAGTAGCAGTAGCAAGCTTGTGAGTAGATATTGAGTTCTTGGTTTGTTACACTGATTGAGATCAGTTGCTTTCTGATCTTGTTGTTGATTTGATTGGGTAATAAAGAGTGACTTGAATTGAGATTCAAGTCTTGTTTCTGGTTATATCATAAAATTTTACAAGTTTCTTAACTGAGATCAATTCGCATAGGACTTGTTCTCAAGGTCTTGTAACAAGCACTTGCATTTGTTAAGATTTGATCGGCAATTATTAAGAGTTTTGTTAACATGTGTCTAATGAAACATGTCATCGTGCATCTAAGAAACACACAATTTTTCATATCAAAAACTACGTCTTAATAAACATTAGTTGAACCTATAAATTACTTTAATTAAAATAAATTTTATTTAACTAATTTTAAATTTCTTTTATATATATATTAACAAAATCCTTCTGATAATATGAAAGTAATATAACCAAAGTTTGAGATGTATATAGTTGTCTTTTTGTTTTAATACAGATATTTTTGTTGAAATCAAACGTTTAATTAATGTATTATCTTTGCATATTCTAGCGAATAAAACAAAGTTCGTATATGTTATTTAGAATAAACAATTGTTACTAATAGTTTCTTTTTTCATGTCGATTATTGCATTAGTCATTATAATAAAAAGCAATCATGCAATGTGTGTCTGCTTCTTATCCACAGAAACCTTCTGATGGTGTGCTGTTATTTTCCCTTTGTCCTTTTCGTTTATGTTTTCACGATAGGATCTTTGTTGGTACAAGAAATATTACTTTAACTCTTTAAGCACTAAAATTTAAAATCTATAAAAAAACACAAATAATGCATGCATGATTATATGCTATGACTGTTTCAATCACTCCTCTATATTGCCTGTTAGGTAAACATTAAATTCATTTTTATACAAAGGTGGACTTTTGAATCTACACTTTGGACCTTATAGTTAGCCAAAAATCATTTCAAACCAAATTTCTGATAAATGTTTTTTTTCCATTGTATAGCCTACCATATAAGACCAAAACATAACCACAAAAAAAATTCCACGCCTATATAACCTTTAATGTTAACCATTTCTAATATTCATACTCCACCAACCAAAAAAAAACCCTATTCTCTCTACAACTACGAGCCATGTTTCGAGCCTTGAGCACGAGGCGTGGCTACAACCAGTTGGTTAGCGACTCCACAATCGATGATCAAGCGACAGACCCTAAGATGCTTCGATCCACGACGTTGCCTGCTAACTTTTTTGGCGAATTTCCAACTAAATTTGTGTTGGAACCAAAAGTTCCAAAAAAAGCGGATTTTATAGAGAAGCAAGTGAAGAAGGCGAGCAAGCTTAATCCGCTGTTTAGCTTATTCGAGAGAAAAAGCCGCAAGAAGAAGGCGACTGCTAAGCCCGAATTCTCAAGGTATATGCAGTATCTTAAAGAAGGAGGTGTGTGGGATGCTAATTCGGCTAAGCCTGTAATATATTGACTTAACTTGATCATGTAATAATCTCGTCATAATCGAAAGTACGATTATGTGCTTAACTTGCGTCGTTCTTTCAATTGAGTATTGTTATACAATTGCAACGTTGTTTGCACATCGCAGAAATCGAACTTGCAAATAGCATGAATTTTGTAGATTATATACTGTATAATTTATACTCCGATCATTTATATATCTTGTATACCTATTATTTTCTTTAAATATATGAACAAATTCAACCTAACAGAACTAAAATTCGGAAGAACTCATTATTTATTAATCTTTTTTAGGAGAAACAAGGCACATATCATGCACCTAACGTATACTATTTTAGGCTTAGTTAGTTCTACATCAGTTTTACTTATAGTACGTTTGTATTATTTAAATTTTGTTGTATAAAGAAAGATTGAGCAAAACTCCATCAGTGTCACATATATTTTATCATGTCAAAATATCGGTAGGGTATATGGTATTCGAATCCACTAGAATGAAACCCAAGGTAAATTAAATCATTTCATAGATTTGCAAAGTTTTCTATCAATATGCAATAAAAAAAAATGCATTTGATGTTTTTCATTTAATCTGTAAAACATATTCAACACATAAGTCGGCCACTTTAAAGCCCTTTCTTCACATGACCACTATGCCACTAATGAACCTATTAAGTGAGATGTGTATAACTATATATGTCGTTAATGACAAATTAAGACTTTTTTCCTTCAACATTTAGTTAGGAGTCTTGTGGTAAATTTTAACATTATTTTGGTCTTATTATATCGTTTTCTGCTCGTGTTTCTCGTGTGCTGTTATTTTGTGTATATGTGATCATTAAGTTTTAAAAAAAAACCAAAAAAAAACTCACAAAACTCACAACGCTCCTTCTATGCTCATGCATAATGGGACTATAATAGACATATTTTGAATGTGATTTGTAGAATTTAATTACTTTGTTAACTTAACATTTGCCCATAAAATTTTTTAATTGTATATGAGGAATAATCTAGAGTTGACATGATGTCTATCAGATGTCACGCCCAGCCTTTCTTCATAAAAAAATTAAAAAAGTTGATAATTGACTTTTAAGTAACTTGTGAGCCTAAATAATCAATCTTAATAACCAACATTTTTGAAACTTCTTTTTGGTTGTTTGAAGAGGCATCCAAGATTTAACGCTAATTATTTGATTTGTCAAAACTTGTTAAAAGTTAGTCATTCCGAAACAGTCTTAAATATATAATATTACTCATGCGCTTCAACATATCTTTATAAATGAACAACATAATTTGTACAATGAGCAATTTTAATCAACGAACCTAGCTAGTTTCTTGTAGAAAACAGCTATTGTGAATTATTTTAAATCGTCAGTTCTAATATGTTTCAAGTGTTTAGAACTGATTTAAGAGTATATATATGACCTAAACTAGTAACTCATATTAACATCAATAATGTTTTAACAAATATACTCATTTATCTTCAAACCAATAACATACATTTAATTTTACAGCTACAAAATACTAAATATTTATTACTCCGTACCAATTACCAAGTACCAACTATCAAAACCTACATTCCACGAAGGTTACTTAAAATACTATCGCCTACCATACAAGACCATGCCTTGATGCATGTGAACGAATTCCGAAATTAAATTTTGTTTCCATGCATGTTCGTAAAACCTTTTCGTCATTTCGGCATCCACACTAGCTTCAACTACCAAATTAATTCACTCATTCTCACTACAAATCATTATAAGTCATGTTTAGATCGATGAGCACTAGCTAGGAATGTTCACCATTTTTGTATATTAAACTTGTCAGCAGTATAGAAACCTTGTTCCTTTAATTGTCTTCATCTCCATCACCGTTATTTAGCAACGAGTTTAGATCTGCATGTCATGTCTAAAATGAACTAGGTCAGTAGATTGTTTCACTCTTAATATTACCAGAAATTATCGTGCATGCATGTATACGTACACTTCTGTAACTATCTTTTTGACTTTTTGTTCGAAAAGTATAATTTTTTTAAACCAACAAACGAAAGTGGACCTATCAAATATGTTGATAAAGTATCTTGCAGGCCGTCCCCTGAATTTTAGCGTTACTCGCTTGTTTTTAAATTTTGACATACAGTATTGTCCAGTTAAAATTAGTTTTTATGTGGTAATTAAGAAGGAAGAAAACTCAAAAAGTGTCACATAAAAAACTTCACTTATATTTGAACTATCATGTCAAAATATATATATATATATATATATATATATATATATATATATATATATATATATATATATATATATATATATATATATATATATATATATATATATATATATATATAATATATATATATATATATATAGATGTCGAATGACTGTCTGTCATACTATACTCGGGTCATTTAGAGATGAAGGAGTAATAACGCCTTAACGGCGTTTTGATCTAGTTGGCATGCATTTCGTCCGACGTGGTCATTTTTCAACGGCGTTATGCCGTTAATACTGATTCCACCCACCTGCGTTTTTGTTTGCGTTTTGTTCTACGTTAATGCAGCAACGTGCGTTGTGGTTATATATGTGAGTTGTGGTGGGTCTCAAAAGTTGTGTTATTGGGTGTTATGAGTTCCTGGTATTTTTGTTGTTATGTTATTTGGTCTTAAAATAACGTGGCGGTAGTGTTGGTGTTATAACATGTTACCACTCACTACGCTCTTAGGATGAAATCCACATTAAAATCATTTCTTAGATTTGCAAAACTTTATGTCAACAAGAAATAATATATTGATGTATCTTATTCATAGCATAGTTTTTCAACTAAGGTGGTGTTTGTTTATTAAGAGGTTCTGAGTCTGAATCTGATTCGCACATCTGAATCTGATTCGCACATGAATCTGAGGCATAAATGTCTGAATCTGAATCATATCTTGCTGTTTGTTTTTGTAAAATCGTTTGATTGATTAAAATTGTGTTTACAATTTAAATATGAAGTAAAACTATAAAATAAAACAATGGTTCAAAAATTTAACATGATATACACACCAACTAGTACAAAAATAATACTTTATCTAAAAGAAATAGCGTCCTTACCCAAAGTCATCATTCACTTTTTCAATGTTTTGGTTTTGCAACGTTATCTTCACTTTCCTTACCATCTCTCTCCTTTAGTAATGAAAGGAAAAAAACAATTCAAATATTCTCAATTTCATATTATCAACCTTTTATAATCGTTGGTGAGCGGTGGCTGTTGGTGTTAGGTGGCCGTGGTCGTCGACTTGGTGGTGGACGGAGGCTAGTGGAAGGTGGCAGATGACGAACTAAACGTTTTAGCACCAAGGGTTGAAGGTTAGAGATGTTGTGTATGAAGAGCTATAAAGTTATAAATTTATTTGGGTTTTCAGAGGCAACCAGAGACCCTTCCAAGTCTGAAGCAGTAAGAGCCTAACAGATCTGACCGCGTCTGAACATGAGATAAAAAAACAAACACGCTTTTCTAAGGTTTTCTCTGACCGAATCAGATATTAGGTCCATTCAGAGCCCATTCGGATTTTTTTAAAAAAAACAAACACAGCCTAAGTCGGCCAATTTAATTTTAAGGGTTTTTCTCTACATTTCACCGTACCACTTTTGAATGACATGTATCTGTCATTATGGGACAGTCCTTTTTTCCTTATATTTACTATAAAAAGTCGTGAAAATATTTTGAGCATTCATGCCTTCAATTATTTTATCTTTTCCTGTTCGTGTTTCTCACTTTTGCAATTTGGTGATTACCCCCCAGCAGTTAGAGGATTCGGAGTTGGATGGTTGAGTTCTTTTTTGGATTGTTTTAGTTATTCATGATGTTTTATTTTTAGTGTCGTTGTTAGCTCTTATTGACAACACTCCATAGTTAAATGAGTATTTAAATTGGACCTCACACTTTAATAAAAAACAAACAAATTAACATCAAAAGCCGCATTCCACGAATGTTACTTCTAACGTATCGCCTGCCATACAAGAACAAGACCATGCATGTGACGAAATTCCGAATTAAAAAAATTACTTTCAATGTTTATAAAACCTTCAATCTTTAACGACATTCATCACTTCAAAATTCACTCTCAACCATCAATCCTCCCATTCTCACTACATCTTAGCAGCCATGTTTAGAGCAATGAGCTCTAGGAAAGTTCACCGCGGATACGAGCAATTTATCAGCGAACCCACGGCTGATGATGTAGATTTGGATGCTAAAATGATAAGATCCACCACATTGCCTGCCAACTTTTATGGTGAGTTGCCCGTGAAATTTGTGATGGAACCAAAAAAACCGGCTAAACTGAATTTCGTAGAGAAGCAACTGAAGAAGGCGAGCAAGGTTCATCCGCTCTTTAGCTTATTTGAGAGGAGGAACCAAAGAAGAAGGCGACAGCTAAACCCGAGTTCTCAAGGTATATGCAATATCTCAAGGAAGGAGGTTTTGGGAATGCTTATTCAACTAATCAAGTAATCTACTGATTAAGTCTAGCGGCCGGTATCGAAGAGGTCAATCGGTCTATCAACCACAAAGTTGTAGTTTTATTAGTGTGTCTAAGCTGTAGACACGAGTGGTGTAACGAGACCGGAATTGAATTCACACATGTTAGATAGATACACTTGAATATTTCATATAGTAATTTGTATGATTGTACCCATTAATACTCTCTACAATATTTCTAGATAATTTGCAACACTAACATCAAAAATGACACTTATTTTCAACTTCACTTAAATTCGTGACGTTTATTAAAACTAAGACACCGCATCATGTTTATCCCATTTACCCTTATGCACCCATGACACATCTATTTCTCACTTATTTATCATTTTACTTAATAGCATATTATCCCTCAACGTCACATAATCGGCCATATCTCCTCGCATGCACATCCATTCTTCACAGAAGCTACACCATCTTCACCGCCGTCTCATTTCGATCATGATGACACCTGTCTCGCCTGTTTTCATGCACACCTGATTTCGACCGGAACGAAGTAAGGGTCATGTGACAAACAAACGAGACATTGTTCACGCCCAATAGTTTCTAGTCTTTGATCGACTGCGAATCGATTACGATTGGTTCAACAAAACGGGGTGTTTATGATTTAAAAAAAAAGTTGCAAATATTGCGAATGTGTGAGAGAGGGAACGCTGAGAAACAACTGTTTACATTTCCAATAAAACTTTGGAACTTCAAATTCATCATCAGTATCTAGTTGCTTTTTTTATCCTATAAATTCACTCTATGTTTGTCTACTCAACTGATCCCTTTAAACTCTCACAACCTATAAACAATATCTTAAACTTTACTTATGATATTTTCGGCTACCTATAAACACCGTCTTAAATGCTACTTATGATATTTCCGGCTAATCTATATTTACCACTTTACGAAGGTTAAAGAGTGAGTTCAATGGGAACCTAGAAATTTTACGGTTGGTTTTCCAACTATTCAAGTTGTTTTATACTTCTAAGGAGATGGTTGCGGTTACAACAACGACATTATAGGGGTGGTATGTTGCTTCTAAAACACCAACAATCTGATATGATTATTTGCATGGTGTCTGAAGTGTCTCAAGTCACCTAAAAGATGTAGGTGCATCACAAACTTGGTCAAGCCACGTCGCATGAATCAAGTGTGTGAACTCGAACATGCCATCCCTAATAAAGTGCATGGTTGTTTATCAACCACAACCACCCTCATTACACTTTTTGCATCCATTTCCACATCCTTTCGTGTGAAGCATCGTGGATAAAATCAAACGTTTAAGACGAAGATGCTTCAACAACAATTGTTTCTACATGAATGTGGGTGTAGATCTTTCCATTTATAACATCGTTTTGGATTATCAATGACTAGATTAAAAGAATGAGGCCTTGAATGTAAAGTGTCATACATGAGGGTTGTGTATCCCTGCTAATTTTTCTAGCTTTTTGGTGCACGTATCCTCTTAATCTAGCTTTTTTATGCAAGTAGTTCTATCATGTTTTGATTTGGGTCTTGTGTTCACCGACCGAGGTTTTTCAACTTTTAAAAGCAAGTACCCAATCATCTCATATATTATTTCCAAGATGCTTAACTACAATTGTGTTTTCATGATTTGTTGATTTATTCGTTACTACCTTCGTCTCAAATTATGTCACCAGACAAAAAATATACAGTTTAAGAACAGTGCAACTTTGAATTTTGAAAAAGTCACAAAAAACGGTTTTATCTTTTGACAATTATTGAATATTTGTGTATATTTTTGTAAATAACAATTTTGACTAAGGATAATATCGTATAACTAAGCAATTTAAACATCTATATGTAACAGTGGATAATTTGTCTGAGACAAACTGAAAGGAAAGATCTATACTATCTAATAAAATAAGGTTTTGTACAAGTGCCCTGAAGCACGAGCATTAAAAAAACTCATTAATTGTGTGACTAAAATTCCTTAATTAGAAGACAATGTACAACACTTTTATGCATTAAAAAATAAGAGAAACCAAATAAAAAGACAATAAGGTCCTTTTGCACAAGTCCTTTAAGCATTAACATTAAAAAAACTCATTAATTGTGTAACTAAAATTCCTTAATTAGCTTCAATGTACAATACCCATTATGCTTATCAAAAGAGAGTAGGATCAAAAGAAAAAGTCAAAAAGTCAAATAAGTGCCCGCTCCTATGAATCCATATTTTTGGTAACTCATTATTATCATTCAATCGAAAGTCAGTGTTCCTCTACACGCTCCTTCCCAAATCAGTTACAATTCATCCTTTATTAATGTCTCCTTGACCAGATTCAAAACACCATACCATAATTTCTAATCACAATTACATTATTTTTCAATTTTTTTTGCCAATTCATAAGCACTGCACCATCTCTTCATCCTCTACTTTTGCAATTCTTTTATTCTCTTTTTGCATGTTATGATTTGGATATAGGTTGAATTGATTGTATTCTTACTTTTTATTTTGCAGGCTTCACAAATCAATCTACAATGATTCAAAACTTTGAATTCGACCCAATAATTTATGTAAGTTTCTGATGTATTGGAATCCATGACATTTATATTATTGCCTATCTATCTTTATTGTCTACTTCAAAATCTTCTTAACGATCGACATAACAAGTTGAGGAATTTTCATGTTAATGATAATTTATTTCAAGATTATTTGGAAATGATCGGTTTGACGTAGCAGTTGACGACGTGTTAAAACTCATATTATTGCCATTATTTGGAGATGTACGCCAACTATTTGATAAAATTCCTCAATGAAACTTTTGTTTGACAATTCTGTTTTAGAGGTTTAATTACGTGTTTTGTATTGATAAAAGTCTTTGCTTTGTGAATAACACAGATTCTCATTTTGAAGATAAGGAGTCTTTAAGCTACAAGAAGGTTTCTTGAAAAGTAACTCGATTCTAAGTAGCCAGTGATATCAACAAGGTATTTATAGATTTGCAAATTTGATTTTAAGAAGGTTTCTTGAAAGGTTTTTTTGCTTGGCTTTCCGAATAATTCAATTTTTACTTTGTATGCATTGTCTCCTTAACTTGCTACTGAAACAGATATATTTACATTATGTGCTTATATGTAGCTATTTGGAAACCTTTTTCTTATAAATGGGCTGATTTGGGTTGTACATATTTTTTTAAATTCCAATTGACCTATTAGAAACCCATCTTCTAATAAAGTTAACACCTCGATATTGCAGGTTATAATAAGTTCAAATATGTAGAAGTCATGCCATGACGAGAGTAGTATAGGCATGTTTCTAAGGAATGACAAGCTTGGGAAAACATGTCGCATTGATTTTCTTGCGTAGGTGAAAATCGCAGAGCATGCCTTGACTGGTCACAAAGTTAGTCTAAAGATCGACAACAACTTGAGACAAAGGAACATGGACATTGCATAAAAGGTATTTTAGTTTTTTAATGCCTCCTCTTTATAAGATACAATTTTTCTTTCACTTAAATCTTATAGAAGAGCTTCGGTTTAGATAAATAAGTTAGGATGGGCTCGGGTAAACCTATGTGTTGTTAGTAACAGAGTTTAATCACAGTACATGTATATTCCCCATCATGCATTAGAATTAAAACAAGAACATTGACCAAATACTTTTGCTATCCACTTTTGTATACTTGATACAATGAGTAGATTTAATGCTTACATATGTTGTTTTATTTGCATGATTGCATCAGCTCCTGATACTTACACTCATACAGCTACTAATGGATACGAGAGTTTATATATTCGTCGGGAGTCTATTATGGATTACGCCTTTTCCATATTTATATAACCATTTTAGCGCTGCACTTGCATAAAGTACATCTGAGATATGGTACTTATAAGCTCTTTTCCCCATTTGTAGGTGTCATTCAGTTTTTCTCAGTGCGGCTGATGTGGGCGCGTGAAAGGTATACACATCTACCTTAAATAATATCCATATAAGGCCATGTGTGGACGTTTGGTTAAAACTTTTATCCTTGGGCATTTTTATAATAGACATTAAATGGGTGTTCATCTTTCGCATCAGAGCTAAAAGAATGGTCGGGTATTTTGTTCTCAATGTGTGCGTTTGTGTGTGTGTGTGTGTGTATGTGTGTGTGTGTGCATCAAAATTAGCATATATGCTCCTGTTTATACAAAAGGAGTCGCACATTGGCTCCTACATAAACGTGTATCGGTTTCTTAAGTTGCATCCTCTAAAACCGCTACGGGCATATAAAGTAACCAATCATTAATGTATTAACCTTGAGATTTTTAAAATTATATTATAGTATGTGTAGTTCATGATCGTTATACCTCTTTTCTTGATAACTGCATGTAGAAAAACAATCTGCCCAATTTTATGTTGCCACAACAAAACACAACGCCAAAGTACCTTAGAACGAAAAGGTTGGTTTTGCTGGCTTCTTCTTTCCTTTAATAGGCGTTAATCTTTTATATACTTATCTGACTAAAGTTGTTTCATTGTTTCGGGCTGCAATAAACTCAGGTAATCGAGTTGATAGTGCATTGAAGATACGGCTATAGCGCTGAAATAGTCGATTAAGTCTTTTCGTCATCTTTGCGAACAAGAAGCACAAACTCCCTTCACAACATTCTTCTTGAATTGGACAAGGTACATTACCACATCATGTTTCTACATAATCACTCTGGAAAATAAATTCAAATAAGAAATGTAGGAATTGGTACTTTATTGTAAAGAATAGTAATCAAATAGTCAACTAAATTTAGATATTAATAGTAATCAAGGAGACAAACAATTGTAGTGAACCAGTTATCAGTTTTCACTGCACTATGAAATTAATAACGAGAATCATGGTTATATAGAATAAAAACCATGGTTCTTGACGTTTAATACATAAATACTGAACCAAGTAGTAAGTAAAGTAAATGTATAATATCAAGTTTAAGTTCAATATTGTCAATGTCATGAGAATAATTCACAGGTGTTATGTCTAATAATGAGTTCGGTATTATACGTCAAAACTCTTTATTGGGATACTATTTTGGATTATGAGAGTATTAGAATATTAACGATAACAAAGGACCATTATTGCCTCCAAGATCAGTTATGTGGAATGGTTAGACTAAAATTGCTAAAACTACACAGTTAGACGAAAGGAATACATAAATCAACATTCAGTACTTTGGAATAGAAAACAACCTATAATCACAAATGATATAGATAAACAGGGGTTTGCGAGCCGTATGGTTGGTTTTTGTCCAGTAAGCACTTCGTCCAATAAACTTTCATGGGTCAATTGGCCTATGTAACAGTTATTGGAAACTATGCATATTACAAGCTATAATATGTCATAATCTATAATGCAGCTTTAGAGCTCAGCGATGAAGAAAATAATTTTTTTTGTTCCAGATAGAAGTGTTGTTGAAGAGTAACTGGAGTAGTTTGAGCAGATTTGAAGGCATGCATTATACGGACGATGCATCCGTTCTTTCCTCAAATAACAGAATTATCCAAATGATGCATTTGTTCTTCGTTTATGTGCTCATCATTATAAAAATCGGGTAAGTTGTTTCTAAATATTACTTTTACTATTGTATCCCATTCTTGATTACACTATGTGTGTTCATAATAAATTGAAAACTGTTATTTCACGGTTTTTCATTTAACCCCGTGAATTCACGAGTCATTGATTAATTCTATATTCTAATTTCAGTAACCAACTTGAGCTTCATCGTTACTTTTATTCTGTTGGTGCTGGTGTAATTGAGGAAGTTCGACTACAATGTGATAAAGGATTTGGTTTTGTGACATCGAATAATCATGCCGAGGGGGCTCTTGCCATTCAAATGGGTAATACCCAATGAGTTCTTTTCGGCAAACAAATTAGGATGTGTGTGTTTTTCTTTGCCTTCATTAGTAATGCACTCAACAAACTTTAAAGTGTTCGGTAAAGAGGAACCTAAGATGATAAAGCTAAGGATTCGAAAAGGATTAAGCCACACAAGTTCTTCTATTTGCTTAATACAATTTAAGTTGTTGAAAACACTTAAGAGTTGTATAAACCACCCATAACTTTTTTTGTTTGTACTTATAGAACAATGGATGCAGCCAAGAAGCGTGTAAAAACGAATATTGATATCAAAGTTTATATTTTTTTGTATTATAGCATGTTAGTGAAAACTAAAATAATATGTGGATTTGAAGGCATAATTTCATCCTTATTGGTACCATTATAAGATGTAAATGTTCATGTAAAACAAATCACGTTACCAATGTCAAAGTTTGTAAGCCCATGGGTGTTTCTAAAAAAATCTTTGGTGGGTTGGTGGTAAAATTCCCAATGTTGCAGCATGTTTGGTGGTTCAAGTTTTAGGTAGATGTGTCAAAATGGGCAAGTTAATTAACGACTAAAAATGGGCAAAATTTAATCCTGTGATGTTCGGGGGCTATTTTATATTTTAAAAAATGATACAACTTATAGTTTTAACACTGAAAAAATGATTTAAACAAAATCTATATATTTATTGTTTAACAGTTCGTTTACACACTAAGTAGTCAAGATTTATATTCAAACTTTTACATTTAGCACTATTGTGAACATATAAATTAAACACTTGCATGCAAATAAGCGAATTAACTAACCAACCAAAAGGGTTATTGTAAAATACAAGTTTTTTTGTTAGCATATTTGTGTTTTTACAACGTTATGAGAACGCATACCTTATGAAACCTTTGTGCCATTTGAGATCAAGAAGGCAAAACCAAACCATAAAAATGATTGGTTTTTTTGGACATTGGCTATTATATTGATTAGCGCTCAAGGACGTCATTTGCTATTCAAGACCATCAAATTTGGAGACGACAACGCATGGACGTCTATTGTTTTAATTGTTACAAACTCAATTGATTGTCGAATAATTCAAGTTTTATCTCATTATTTCTTATATATATTAATGAAACATGTTGACGTTCGTTGTTTTCTTATTATCTCATTTTCATATTTCTTTAAAAACTCCGCGAATCCGCGGGTCTTTAAGCTAGTTGACAATGAAATTGGGACTGGGGTAGTATTACGTAATGTACTGTTATGATTTGTAATTTAATATTTTTTTATTTAATGGAACGTTTCGTTATGGTAATGTGTAAACGTTGCTATGTAGTGTGATGGGGCGCAAAATCATACAGTTTTTAGGGGTTATTTAGCGCTGAATTTCTTGCACATTGTATCATTTGTTGCCCTGAATCTTTTCCTTTTAAGTTTTAGGTCTTTGGGAATGCGTTTGCTGAAAACGTACAAAATTTGAGCTCATTTGGACAAAAATATGAATTAAAAAGACAAGTATCAAGTTTATGACTGGCATCTCGGACATGGTCACCGAAGCGCCAAAAAGTGGGAAAAATAAATCAAAGTGTGACGGGCCAGTGTGTGAAGATGGCCTTTTTGAAGCCGTCACAACTCAAGCCTGACGCCGTCACACCCGACATCTTACGCCGTCACAAGTAGTGATGGCCACCACATCCTCTGTCACGAGCCTCCATTGTTAATTATTTAGTTTGGACCTCATACTTTAGAGAAAAAACAAACACCAAAACCCACATTCCACGAATGTTACTTCTAACCTATCGCCTACCATACAAGAACAAGTCCATGCATGTGACGAAATTCCGAATTAAAAAAATACTTTCAATGTTTATAAAACCTTCAATCTCTAACGACATTCATCACTTCAAAATTCACACTCAATCATCAATCCTCCCATTCTCACTACATCTTAGCAGCCATGTTTAGAGCAATGAGCACTAGGAAAGTTCACCGCGGATACGAGCAATTTATCAGCGAACCCACGGCTGACGATGTAATTTTGGACGCTAAAATGATAAGATCCACCACATTGCCTGCCAACTTTTATGGTGAGTTGCCCGTGAAATCTGTGATGGAACCAAAAATACCGGCAAAACTGAATTTCGTAGAGAAGCAACTGAAGAAGGCAAGCAAGGTTCATCCACTCTTTAGCTTATTTGAGAGAAGAAATCGCAAGAAGAAGGCGACTGCTAGACCCGAGTTCTCAAGGTATATGCAATACCTCAAGGAAGGCGGTTTTGGGAATGCTTATTCAGCGAATCAAGTAATCTACTGAATAAGGCTACCGATATCAATGTAGTTAATCACCCATCAACCAAAAAGCTGTAATTTTGTTAGGGTGTTTAAGCTGTAGCATGTAGACACGAGTGGTGTAACAAGGTTTCTTGGAATTTACACATGTTAGATAGATACAGTTGAATATTTCATATGTTTGGTAAATTGTACGCATTAATACCCTTTATAATATTTCTTTTAAAATCATCTTTCTATATATCTATGTGAAACACATGCACTTATTTAACTTGAATCCACAAACATTTATTTGAGAGATTTTTCCCTCGTAAAATCTCATGTTATACCTCATACTTGATCCGTACTTGACTAACATAGAATTTAATTAAGAAGTTACATGGTATCATAACCTATATATCATGTAATAAAGAGCTTATTCTTTTTCCTCAACTCCATCCTTGTTAATTAGCAATAAAAAGTATGTGAGGTTTAATGGTTTATGATGCAACTAGTTAATAGAGACCTCTTGACTTTCGTACATGTTGTAACTTAGCATCAACAGTTTAACAAACTCAAATAAGAAACTCAGTATTTATGATAAGTCGGTCAAGTTATACAAAGAAACACGTTGGTCAATAATATTACCAATAATTAATTAAAATTTAAGACAAAAATACACCTTGCCGCCCAATTTAAAAAGACAAGTAAACACCTTTTATAATTAATAGTTATCTAAAATTTAAAAAATTAACAAGGATCGGGTCTGCTTTAAGCCTATCTTAGACCAATTCATGAAATATATTTTTTTAACTCAAAAGTTCTTAATGTTGTTTAAACTAAATTGAACGCTTCTAACCACATCTATACTATAAAGAAAAAATAGATTTGCTTAAAACTTAAAAACTTAAAAATACTTTTATTAATATAAGAAAATGAAATCTATTATATATTCAAATATTTAGTAAAATTTAAGTCACTATCTTTATTCACTCTCACATACTTTACACCCATCTTTACATAAAAAAAAATAATAATAAAAAATAAATAATAATAATAATAATAAATTACACACACAAATTAACGCTACTATACACCATTGCCGGTATACGTGATTAATCGTGAATCTTATTAATACTTATGTTGCAATTAGCTAGTTTACTCGTTAAGAAACACTAAAACATATTATAATGAACAATTAAACACATCTTAGCATGTCTTAAGATGTTTCTAGCAAATTTTGACATTCTTTAATTTACTACATTCTAAAAACTACTTCAAGGATTATTTTGTTATTGACAATTCATAACACGAAAGTCAAAGATTTTTTTCATTTTCAAACATGGGAAGACCGAAACAATAGTATTAGAAAATTAGAATACAATAGATTTAACAAAATCTCACATCATTCTGACCCACTTTCCTAGAACCTTACTCTTCATTTTGTCGCCAACCAAACAAGACCATGTGAACAAATTCAAAATACTTTTAAAAAAATAACGGAGAAAAATTCTTTCCACGCCTATAAAACCTTCAACCTTTTACGACTTTCACCATTTCAAACTTCACACTCAATCCATAACACCCTTTCTTCCATATAATTCAGGAACCATGTTTAGAGCAATGAGCTCGAGAAAAGTTCATCGCGGATACGACCAACTAGTCAGCGAATCCACGACCGAAGATGTACTAATGGACGCTAAAATGCTAAGGTCCACAACGTTGCCCGCCAACTTCTTTGGCAAACTTCCAACTAAATTTGTGCCGGACCCGAAAGGTCCAGCTAAAGTAGTTACCGTAGAGAAGCAAGTGAAGAAAGCGAGCAAGGTTCATCCGCTTTTTAGCTTATTTGAAAGGAGAAACCGTAAAAAGAAGGCAACTGCTAGACCCGATTTTTCAAGGTATATGCAATACCTTAAGGAAGGAGGTATTTGGGATGCGAATTCGGCTAAGCCTGTAATCTATTGATTTGTTTCAATCGTGTAATAATTTTGTAAGAAGTGAAATTCGTGCATAGGGTTGTAATTTGTAAAGCTCTTACAATCGAGTGTGTTATATACCTTTTTATATATAAATACCATTGAATTTGTTTAATTATATTTGTACAAACGTTGGTTGTTAACATATTTTTATGCATTGTATCTTTCCTCTCATTTACTAAAGCATAGAGTCGTATACAAGGTTGAGCGAGATGTGCTACCGTGATGGGCCTCAAAATATATACCCTATTATATATTTGGGGGGTTAAAATTGACTTCCAACAGAAATTGTTACCGTTATACAATCTCATGCATGTTGTAAATATTTGTTAAAACTAAAATGGATCATCAAAACACTGTGATTTTGGTTTCCATAGTCTGTATAATATATTTTTGACAACCGTATTTAGTTATCGTATAAACTTTCGCACAGGATCTCCGATCGGTTAGCTACGGCACTGGTAAAGCATAGCCATAAAGAGCTATTGTATAGCCATAAAGAGCTATATATTGTACTTCAACCATTTTGAGGTTGATATTTAATTAGGGATGGCTATTATTATGCATAAAATTTCACAGTACTATACGTAATACGTATTGATGTTTTAATTAATATAACAATATTATAACTACAATTAAGTTTAGAATGTTTGAAAACGTCTGTTTGAAAATGTCTACTTATAGTCTTATATGTATAAGGTCGATGTCATTTTGAAAACTTCAGTAAAATGGTGACTTTGTTTACAGCGTTGCCAATTTTATCTTTTGTTATAGGAGGTATATACGACCGTAGAACAGAAAATATTTCAGAATTTATCACAATAAATAAATCGTTTTTCTATATTCAAATGTCTTCGAGATATTATCGACTTAGTCAATCGATATGATTTTATTTTAGTTTATTATTGAAAAGAAAACAAAAAAGAAGTGAAATATAAAAATCAAACCTTGAACGGGTGTAAACTTGTAAAGTCGTCATTGATGAAAAACAAATTAGTTTCCGGTTCTTATTAATATTATAATTTTATCAACTAAAGTTTGTTATTCCAACTTTCTTAATGATTGTCAAAAGGATTGGGTTATGACATTATAAGCTAGCTCCATTGCTCTTCCCATGCCATAGCGTGTTCTTACATGCGTGCTTCAAGGGCTATAATTTAGAAAGACATAAGATCATATCGCTTATGATCATACATGCACCACTACTACAAAAACTGGTTTTACCCACTACCAAATCCGTGGGAAAATCAGTGTGAAACGGCCGTTATCCACAGATTTCACACGGATTCGTTCCGTGTGTAAAAACCCCGTGGGTAAATATTTTCCCACGAGAATTCCCACGAGCGTTGACTATTTTCCCACAAATATTACCGTGGATAATCCGTGGGTTTAATTTCCCACATATTTCTCACGATTTTCCCACAGTTTCTAGTAGCCATTTTTCACACATGTCCGTGGTTTTTTTGCCACTGATTTCCAACAATTTTCACACTGCAATTTCTCCCACAGATTTCTCACAAAATTTCCCACGGTTTCTATTAGCCATTTTTCACACATATCCGTGGTTTTTTTGCCACAATTTTCCAACAATTTTCACACTACAATTCGTGACGGTTTTATCACAGATTTCCCACAAAAAAATAAATTTTCCCAAAACAATTCTGTGGGAATTTTGTGATTAATCCGTAGGTAACACGTGGCTAAATTCCATGGTATTTGTATTATAATAGATTTTCTAAATACAAAAAACTAATATCGAAAATAATAAAAACCATTAATAGATCACAAAAATAAACAAATCCATTACCCAAATGACATTTGTAAAGAAAATGTAGTCGTAATCTATAGTAATACGGAGTATTACATTCCATCAAAACACATGTAAACTTACAAATATATTTAATACATCAATTTTGACCTTAAAAAAAAAAAAAAAAAAAAAAAAAAAAAAACAAAAAGGTGTGCGTAATCTATTTCATCTTTCGGCCACAACCTTGTTTTTGTTTCCTCTCTTCTATGATCTTTATATTTCTCCCAACATAGCCATAAGTAGCTCTCCGCGCTGTGTTCACAAAGATACAAAACCAAATTAGTGCTTAATAAATATCAAATGACGTTTGTGTTCTACTCCAACAAATATCATAAGCTTACCAGTACACTAAGCAATTTACACAGCAAAAACTGGACATAAATTGGGTTAAATAAAGGACCAAATAATAACACTAAAAAACCATGCTAACAAACATACAATCAACCCTTAGCTACTACTACTGTTATACATGATTTTTTGTATTACCAACAAATGAATGTTCAGAACATGACTCTTATCACCAAACAATCCTATTCTTTCAAAGCTTGCAACACTGTTGTTCAATGTTGAATTCAAGAACACACTTAAAACCTGTTTTTTGCCACTAGCTAACCAAAATAAAAGAACCTAAGCATACACAAAATTAGAGCTATTTAAATCTAACAACAAGACAATATTATTAGATGTAACAAAAAAGTCAAAAACTCCTTGGATCTGCAAAAAACTTTAGATCTAAACAAAATATATCTTTATATATAGAGAGAGGTTCCAGTTTGTTTGCTTCAATGGTTGTCCTAGACTAGGTGGTTTAACGGTTGACGGAATGAGCGTGGTACGGTGTGTTACGGTTGTCCAAAGTAATGTTGATGGTGGTCGGTTGTAATGTAACTGAGAAAGAGAGCTTTGTGTTGGTCCATGTATAAACTTTGTGTTTGTTTAAAGTCAGTGTGTGGTAGTGGTGTTACCATGACACAAAGAGATAAGAGAGACATATTTTGTGTTTGTTGTGAGATGTATGTTTTCAATCTTGATCATTGAATTTGACAAGGTGGCAATCCTTGTGAATATATCCAAAGGCTTAAATGCTTCCTTTACATGACTTAGGATCAAATGAGAAATATAATTAAGATGAGAAGAATGAGAAGAAATTACAACCACAAATATTAGATGCACCCATGAAAAACAGATGCATCTCCTATTATTTATATTTCCTTATTTAAAATATGTGGCTATAATTTTTTCTCACTCTTCTCATTTCATTAATTCTTCTCACTAGATCCATACTCTCCTTTACATAATATATATATATATATATATATATATATATATATATATATATATATATATATATATATATATATATACACACACTTTGCATGCTATATTAACATATGCTTGGTAAGGATAGCTAATCTCCCAAGCAACACATACACACAAAAAGAATTTAACCATCTTAATTACAAGTGAAAATCATGTGCATAACCAGAATGGGCAAATGCAAATGTTATGGGTTTGACAATATCATATGAAAAACAAATAACATGAACTAAAATCACTACTACAAAAACTGGTTTTACCCACTACCAAATCCGTGGGAAAATCAGTGTGAAACGGCCGTTATCCACAGATTTCACACGGATTCGTTCCGTGTGTAAAAACCCCGTGGGTAAATATTTTCCCACGAGAATTCCCACGAGCGTTGACTATTTTCCCACAAATATTACCGTGGATAATCCGTGGGTTTAATTTCCCACATATTTCTCACGATTTTCCCACAGTTTCTAGTAGCCATTTTTCACACATGTCCGTGGTTTTTTTGCCACTGATTTCCAACAATTTTCACACTGCAATTTCTCCCACAGATTTCTCACAAAATTTCCCACGGTTTCTATTAGCCATTTTTCACACATATCCGTGGTTTTTTTGCCACAATTTTCCAACAATTTTCACACTACAATTCGTGACGGTTTTATCACAGATTTCCCACAAAAAAATAAATTTTCCCAAAACAATTCTGTGGGAATTTTGTGATTAATCCGTAGGTAACACGTGGCTAAATTCCATGGTATTTGTATTATAATAGATTTTCTAAATACAAAAAACTAATATCGAAAATAATAAAAACCATTAATAGATCACAAAAATAAACAAATCCATTACCCAAATGACATTTGTAAAGAAAATGTAGTCGTAATCTATAGTAATACGGAGTATTACATTCCATCAAAACACATGTAAACTTACAAATATATTTAACACATCAATTTTGACCTTAAAAAAAAAAANCAAAACATCTATAGGTACAATGAAGGTCATAAACAGACATACGGAACATATACGTGTAGTTATGCACACACATATAATGGTTTGTTACACAAAAAGATTATTCTTAAACCTACATATACACTTGTGGTACTGACATAAATAGCTATATGAATTAACAAACACATATAATATGAAACTACAAACACATATGAAGACATATTAAGTAATGTGAGAATGTGTATGTAGACAAAATATAAAAACGATATTTTTTGTGGGAAAGCTGTCGGTATTTACACACGTATTTCCCACTGATTTATTAAATTGGTAGGTAATCTGTGGGAAAATACACACATATTTCCCACAGACCGGTTAAATAGTTACTTTATAAAAAAAGACTGTGTGAAATCCGTGAGTAATGGAGCTAAAATTTGCCACATACTTTTGGTCGTGGCTAATATGTGTGAAATGTGCCACAAGTTTCCCACGGACGTCTAATAAAAACAAATAGTGTGAATATGGTCGCAAATCTGTGGGAAATTTGCAACAGATTTCACACAAAAACTTGGTCAACAATTTAGTGTGTAAAGAGTAGGAAATCCGTGGGAAATTTACGACATATTTCCCACCGAAATTTGGTTAACAATTTGGTGTGTAACTTGTCGGTATCCCGTGTGAAATTTCACACAGTTTCATTTCTGTGGGAAAATTTTCGTGGGAAAAACCTGTTTGTGTAGTAGTGCACGCGTATAAACTATAGAGAGTATAAGACCAGAAGTTGATCATTACATTAAGCCAACGAAAATTTTAATCACTTGATGATCCCATTGAATCAAGTGAAACTACTCTTAAAAATGAGATGAATTAAAAGACAGGATTTCAATAGATTTGTAACCATGATTCACAATTTACATATTGAGCAAATTCTTGAAACTATGAATCAAAATGAGAGCTTTTAGTACTGATTCATTAATTTGTATCTAAATAAGATCATGATCGTCACATTGAAGTTAAGGATCTTATATACAGTATAATATATAAATTGTGAATCAGACACTACAAGAAAAAGTGTGTTTAGTGACGAAAATTTAGTGACCACTTTTATTTTGGTCACTATTTATATGCCAAAATTGAAGTTTCTCAATAATACGAGGGTAATTTATGTAACTTCATTGTTAATTGGGATATATCTATCCCCTTGTTTGGAACTCAATCATAACTCCATCACAACACATCACTGATAAAACACCATCACCGCAAACTCCACCTCGATTCCACCGCACTCCACCGCGACTCCACAGCAACTCCACCGCAACACCACTGCAACACCTCCGCAATACCACCGCAACACCACTGCACTCCACCGCGACTCCACCGCAACACCGCTGCACTCCACCTCGCCTCCACCGCACTCCACCGCGACTCCATCGCAGCAAATCTCCGGTATTCAAGCCTTTAATTGATGATTAGGTCAATTTTGCTTTAATCAGATGCTTTAGTCATGAGTTTAATTGATATATCTGTTATAATTTGTTTTTTAGGTTTTCGATTTGCTTTGTGCGATGTCTTATTAGTTGAGTTATGTAAAATTGATATAAGCAGTGATAGATTGTACATTTGGCGTTGAGAAGAGTTTAGGCGCAAAAATTGATTTAACCATATTGCTCCATTGGGTGAGACGTCTAGTAATAGCGATATTTGGTAGGTGCGATATTTTGTACATTTGATAGGAGCAATATTTATGCTTTAGAGTGGAACATTGGGTTGAGACGTCTAGTAATAGCGATATTGTTCCATTATTTTGATAAATGACATTTTGAATATGCTGTTGAAATGGCGCATTCTCATTACTAGTTAGTCAAACTTATAGTCACCTAAAAGACACGATGTTTGGTTTTGATATCACATCTTTAGCATATTTGCAACTTATTATGAATGCGTGAGACATCGGGAGTCTCTATTCTAGTGGTAACAAATGACTATAATTAGACGTAAGTATTTAGAAATTGTGATAAATGGTAAACTAGTGTTTTCTTATGTTGGCCTTGGACTTCCACTTTAAGTTGGATTGTGTACTTAGGCAGCTACTATCATGTCACCTCGTTGGTCTGTGGGTGTCTTTGGTATGACTACTGAGTTTCTTCACTTATTATTGTTATCTTTATAAAGTACTTGTAAGTAAACTGCGTAATTGGTTTCGCGATTGAAGTTTATTTTCTCAAGTTACTAGTTGAAGTTAAATAGCCGATTTTTTGATGTTAGGATTTGAAGACCGAGAAGTACAAGGATATAATCAAATCTGGAAGTGTAAGACGCAACATTTTGTTGTGTAGTGATGTGTATGTCTTTGTGTATGGATATATGATTTTGAATATTCCAATCCGGTTCAATATTTTACATTTTTGAATATTGTTTGGTGTGAGCAGGTTGAGCATAGACCAGGCGTATTAAGATTGATAGATGAGGCCAGGGCTTCTGTAAGATACCCTTTCAAATACAACTAAACATAATTCATTCTACTGCGATGTATCTTGTTAGGAAGTCGGTATCTTGTATAATTTGATGCTAAAAAGCGACCCGAAATGTTGGTAAGAGTTGGATTGAGTATAGATACATGCCTCCAGAGTACAAGAGTGATATATTTGGGGAACGAGGTGAGCCTAAGCCTTTCACTCTTTCGCCTCACATTTCCTTATAATAATAAAATATCACTAATACATTTCCCCCGTTGTGAATATCAGGTATTTTAATTGTGAGGATCATACAAGATAAAGATTTTAGTGGCCAATGTAAGGTAAGCTTTTTGAATGGAAATATAAAATATCATCACTCTTATATATAAGGGTTGATGACTCGACTTGCTGTTGCGGCTTGCCGCTTGCTGCTGATGTTGCTTTTGATGTGGCTATGCTGATGTGTTGCTGCTGATGCGACTCTAGCATACATTCATCGTATAATTGGATTAATTTACGTTATGTTAAGAAGCTAGGAGTATATATTTTAGAAACAGAGCATTTTGTGGTTGTCGGCAACTTGTGGATAGTGACCACTTTTTGGTCACTAATCAACCAAAATAGTGACCACCATTTCGTCTCTGGGAGATAGTGACCAGATATTTGGTCATTAATCAACCAAAATAGTGACCACCATTTCGTCTCTGGCAGATTAGTGACCAGATATTTGGTCACCAATGGTTTAAAGTTGTATATACCCTCACCCGATCAGTGACGACCTTTTGGTCACTATTGAGTGACGAAACTGCTTTTGGTCTCTAATTGTAATTAGTGACGGACCTATAGTGACCACAGGTGACCACCTAAATTTGGTCACTAATCACGTTTAGTGACCATATTGGTACTGTTTGTGACGAAAATTGCTGGTCACTAAAGTCACTTTTTCTTGTAGTGAGAGTTATAAATGTTGTGAAATTATTTTCTTCTCATTCTTTCTCATATAAAAAAGTCTTCTCTTTTGATCTAGATTCTAATCAAGTTGTGTATACGGGAGTAGAAGTGTACATGGGCATTTGCATATGCGGTTAGGCAGTTAAGTAGCTATTAGCAAGTCTTGTCTCTTTCTTCTAACCAATATGTTTAAACATGCCTCTAGATATTAATTCCGAAATTAAAGTGTGTTTTTTTTTTCTTTGATGAAAAGTTTTGATAAGTTTACGAATGTGGCATTCCTTTATGCATGTGACTTGAAGCTTGGTCAGTTTGTTACAGTATAAAATTAGTTTGTAGGGACTAGGGATCAAATGAGAAATAAAACTAAAATAGAAGAGTGAGAACAACGTCACACAGTTTAGATGCACTTAAAAAATAGATGAATCTCCCCTTAACGTTATCACTTTTATTTGAAATGTACGTATGGCTAGAAATCCTTTTTCACTCTTTTTATTTTAATTAATCTTTTTATCGGGTCCCTTCTAGTTTGTACATATACATGTCTTTGATGTACATTAGTACATATATGAGTATGTAAAGATTGGATCAAGCCTCTGTACGTTATTCGAAAAGCCAAATACCCTCCATGTTTAATGGCATGTGAGGACTGAGGGGTATGCTTGTGATTTAAAAAGCAAATTACTCTCCATGTTTAATGTCATGTGAAAGTCACCAGAAGCCTTTAATTGACGTGCTTCATGGTGTTAGCGTGAGATTTCAGATTTGGGAATAATAATTTAAACACTAGCTCAACATGGAAGCTCATTGATAATGTCACAAAAATCTTGTAACATCCTATCAGATTGTACATTTACGTCGTTGTGTCTTTTTTAAGTGTGATAATCTTTAGGCTTGTCTTCGATCTCGAGCAGCCTTGGAAAGATCTTCCACTCACTGAACGACATGAATTCTCATCCCTTAGAGCACTGGGTGTGGTGAAGAGATCATCCTCTTCGTTTGGGGCCCACTGGTGCCACATCACCTCAACACCTCTTCACAACTAACTTCCTCCTCACCAACAACTAACCTCAACTTCTTCATTTGGGTCCCACCACTTACAACTTTATTTTTTGAGAGAATTGCAAAATACCAGGTTTTACCATCTTACATCCCTGTCAGAAACTTTTGACAATATACATCCCCCGTTAGGCAAACGTTTGCCACAATACATCCCTCGTTAAGAAGGAGGACTAACGGTGCAAACTTTTTCTCCGTTATCTCTTAACAAGGCTGAAAATATTTGCACCGTTAGTCCTCGTTAGCCTTCGTTAGCCAAACATTTGCACCGTTAGTCCTCTTTTTGGGGTTTTTTTAAGTTTATCCGTTTTTTGTCAGTTTTTTCGTTTTTGTACGTTTTTTCAGTTTTATCCGTTTTTTGTACGTTTTATCCGTTTTTTGTCAGTTTTTTCGTATTTGTTTACTTTTAATCCGTTTTTTATAGCTTCTATCCATTTTCTGTCAGTTTTTTTCGTTTTTGTACGTTTTTCCGTTTGTTGTCAGGTTTTTTTTTTCCGTTTTTGTATGTTTTATCCGTTTTTTTGTATGCTTTATCGTTTTTGTCAGTTTTTCCCATTTTTTGTACATTTTTAAGTTTTTATATGTTTTTTGTACGTTTATCCGGGTTTTTTTTTTTTTGGAACTGTTTTATCCGTTTTCTGTCAGTTTTTTTCCGTTTTTTTGTACGTTTTATCCGTTTTTTGCTACTTTCATCCGTTCTTATCAGTTTTTTTTTCCATTTTTCTCAAGTTTTTTGTACATTCATCTGTTTTTTGTCAGTTTTAACCGTTTTTGAAACATCATTTTATAGGGTTTTTTACGTTTTCATCCATTTTTTGTACGTTTTATCCAATTTTGGCTCTGCTTTTTTCCCGGGTTTTTTGGTACGTTTTATCAGTTTTGCAGTTATTTTTCCGTTTTTTATACGTTTTATCCGTTTTTTCCCCTTTTTTTGTTACATTTTTATCCAATTTTTGTCAGCTTAATTTTCGCTTTTTTTCGTTTTTAATCCGTTTTATGGGTACGTTTTATCCAAATTTAAAATGCTACAAAAACGGATTAATACGCTAAAAAACCGAATAAAAATGTTCAAGAAACGGATAAAACGTTAAAAACCGAAAAAAAAAAACAAGATAAAATGTACAAAAACGAGATTAAAACGTAAAAAACGGAAAAAAAGTGACAAAAAACGGATTAAAACGTTACAAAAAAACGGAAAAAAAAATGACAAAAAAAAACGGATAAAAACTACAAAAAACGGGAAGAAAATTTTGACAAAAAAAATGGGATAAAACATACAAAAAACGGATAAAACGTCACAAAAAACGGGAAAAAACTGACAACAAAACGGATAAAAGTACAAAAAATGGATAAAACGTACAACAAAACTGGACAAAAAATGCGATAAAACGTAAAAAAAAACGGGATAAACCGTAAAAAAAGATAAACGTAAAAAAAACGCGGAAAAAAAACTGGACAAAAAAACGGATAAAACGCCTACAAAAAACGATCAAAAATTGAAAAAACGTAACAAAAAACGAAACAAACTGACAAAAAACGGATAAAACGTAAAAAAACCCCAAAAAGAGGAACTTAACGGTGCAAATATTTTTCAGCCTCGTTAAGAGATAACTGGAGAAAAAATTTGGCACCGTTAGTCCTCCTTCTTAACGAGGGATGTATTGTGGCAAACGTTTGCCTAACGGGGATGTATATGCCAAAAGTTTTTCTGACAGGGATGTAAGATGACAAAAACCTGTAAACCACAGGGATGTATTTTGGCAATCTCTCTTAGTTTTTTATTCATTTCATTAAATAACAATAAATTCATTCACTAATATTACCAAATAATATAAACATACTAATTATCATCAAAATAAATTTTATACATACGATACAAAAGAAAAAAAAATACCATACGGAAAAAATACGGATATTAAAAAAAAAATAGGAAAATAAAATCACTTTTAAATGAAACAATTTTTAAAAAAAAAATCACTAATAAACAAGTTTAGTAAAAAAGAACAAGTTTTATTTAGTGGATATTATTAGCTTATTTTTTCCTTTATAAAGTTCAAAGCCCAATACAGCTTTTAAACCCAAGTTCAAGTCAATGCCCAAAAAAAAAAAAAAAAAAAAAAAAAAAAAAAAAAAAAAAAAACATGTCGTCTTCTTCTTTCAATATACCTGCAAAACCAAAAAAAAAAAAAAAAAAATCTCCCCTTTTTTTTCTCNTCACTAACGTATCGCGAAAACGTAAAAAAGACACCGAGTCATAAAGGCGTGCAAAATGCCACTAACGTTACGTATAAGTGCAAAAAAGCCATTGAGAGCCAAATTCCGTTAGTTTCCTCGTTAAGTGCAGTGAAATGACTAATATACCCTCGTCTTTTTCCCCATTTGAATTTCTTTTGAATTTGCAATTATTTTTAATCACAAATGAAGAACATCAAACCCAGTAATACGCAAAAAAAAAAAAAAAAAAAAAAAAAAAAAAAAAAAAAAAAAAAAAAAAAAAAAAAAAAAAAAAAAAAAAAAAAAAAACATATTCTTTATCAATTAAGTTATATAAATACTTCAGGGAACAAAAAAACATTTCTTTTGAATTTGCAATTATTCTTTATCAATTAAGTTATATAAATGCTTCTTACAAGTTCAAAGAGGTCAACTCTGAGAACATAAATATTCTAAGCAATGCACTGGAGAAAAGGGTTCCTACGCAACGGGAGATAATACCAGAAATTGTGATTACCATCCTTCGATGCAGGTCTGGATTAACCGAACGGAATGGAAAAAGGATACATGGCTATTGTTCTTAGGTGCTGATAGCCAAGGAAAAGAGATGTTATCAAGAGAACTAGCAGCTGTTGTGTTTGGTTCAAAGAACCATTTCATTCCCATTGGTGTGAGCTGCTTTTCATTAGCAAAATACAACTCAATGAATGATGATCATGACTTAATTAGTAACAAAAGGACACGAAATAAATATAGCCAGGGTTATATTGAAAGGATTGCAAAGGCGGTGCAAGAAAATGCTAGTCGCATTTTCTTCATGGAAGACGTGGACCAAGTTGATTATCATTCACAAATGGGTATCAAGAAAGCAATCGAGAGTGGAACAATCCCACTTCCTTGTGGCCAATCGATTCACCTCAAGGACGCGATTTTCATTCTTAGTTGTGAAAGCTTCACATCAGGTTCAAAAACATGCTCTCCTATAAGGCAAAAACATACCAAAAGCGAATCTAGCACGCTAGATTTAAACAACATTGATGCCGAAGATATTGGGATTTTGAGTGCCGTAGATAAGCTATTTATGTTTAATATCTGATGTGATGAGAGCAACCAAGTTGGACCATAAAACGGCTGATGAATGATTTCTTTCCACCAAAATTTGAGTCTTATTTGTCATCTACTTTCTTCAAGATGAGTTTAGGGAACTTAAGGAATACTTCAAGCTGGCCTGAATTAGTATTAGATTTTGTGGATAGATATTTCTAGATGTACTTTAATCAATACCTGATAGCAACTGGTTTGGAAATATATATGTTCTTCTAACTAGTGGTGTATATGATGGTTTATTAATAACACACATTTATATGATCAAATGTTATGCTTATAAAAACTGCGAGTTCTAATTATAAGGCAAATATCCATTGCATTTTCAAGAACTGCAATATGCTTAGAAAGTGATCAGTTATTGATGAAGGCATCAATGCATCATTGTTGGTAGAGGGTGGTGGTGGTGGTGGCAGCAGAGGTGGTGGTATTGGTTGCGTGGTGGTGGTGAAATGAAATAAATGATCAAAACTTTCAAATTAACCAAGGCCAAGTAGTTGCAGGGCGGTGGTGTTGGTTGTGTGGTGGTAAAAGGTGGTTGTGGTGGTGGCTGTCAATATAAATTTAATAGAAAATTAAAGGGGAAGATGATGAATAGTGTTTCGAAAGTTAAGTCTTTCTTTGCAAATTTAGCCATTGAAACTAGGGGTGTTCATCGGTTCGGTTTTCGGTTTCATGGATTGTACGGTTCGGGTTAATCGGTTTGAAAATTTTAAAAGTTAAAACCAAAACCAAACCAAACCAATTATAAAACGGATAAAACCAAACCATACACAAATTTAGAATTCGGTTTGGTTTCAGTTAAAACCAAGAACACCAAATTCAAGTAAACTTCTAAAAGTCACAAATAAAAACCTAAAAGTTCAAATAAAATTGCCAAATCAAAAGGTCTCACAAAGTGTTTAAGTAAATCAACAAAACAAAAGTTTAAGAAACCAAAAAGTTTCATAACTTAACGGAAATAAATGAAAGCAAAATAAGATAAAATGTTCTTCGACAAAGGTCTACAGAAGTCTTATACTTGAATATTCCATCTTCAAGCATCCTTGATTTAAGGAGTGGTTAGTTTATAAGATATTTTAAATTTTTAGGATTTTTTGTTAGGAAGATAAACATATAAAATCTGTATATATATAATTTAAACTTTTTTGTGTGGATAGATATATATTCGGTTTTTTCGGTTTGGTTTTGTTATGTATTTGTCAAACCAAAAACCAAACCAAACAACAATTAAATACTTCGGTTTGGTCTTAAACCAAACCATACACCAATTAAACTTTTCGGTTCGGTTTTATTCGGTTTCGGTCCGGTTTATATTTCGGTTTGTTCGGTGTCAAACCAAATACTAAGCACCCCTAATTGAAACGAGTGAAATGACGATAATACCCTCAGTGACGTGGCACTTAACGAGGAAACTAACGGAATTTGACTCTCGTTGGCTTTTTTGCACTTATACATAACGTTAGTGGCATTTTTACAAGCCTTTATGACTCGGTGTCTTTTTTACGTTTTCGCGATACGTTAGTGACCATTTTTGCAGTTTACCACTACATTATTTGATTAATAAGAGTGGTGCCTTGGTGCTCCACATAAAGTTTAAAAAACTATTTTGCACGCAATGCACTTTTATATATTATTCTTGTACCATCGACTCGGTGTTTTTTTTACGTTTTCACGATACGTTAGTGACCATTTTTGCAGTTTACCCTACGTTATTTGATTAATAAGAGTGGTGCCTTGGTGCTCCACATAAAGTTTAAAAAACTATTTTGCACGCGATGCACTTTTATATATTATTCTTGTACCATCTTCAATTGATAGTGCGTTGTGCCAGACTGCCAGGTAAGTAGTAAGTTATGCAATATACTCCGTATACATTTAATTTGGTGAATGTTTTATAATTTATACAATTTACGTTATAGATAAAATGACGTGATAAAACCTGAATTTGAAAATCTATAATGTACTAACTCAACATGTTTTATGAATATATTTTTTTACTTGATTAAATGTTTATGACTCAATATCTAACTCAATATGTGCGAAGTAACATCTTCCATAGTATACGACCTCAAGATTCGGATTCGAAAAAAAGATATATTGATTTTATATTAGGTATACATACTACATAGAGTTGATAAATCGAATCGAAGTACAGACAAGAGATAGTAATACAGATTAAGAAAAAATATGGGTTTATTGGGTTGGTCTGGATTGGGTTGGGCTATGAATTAATACCTGATTACACATATTAAAGTAGGGGTTTGCTCACCTCTTGTTCTTCATTGGACGGTTCGGATTGTCTTCGCCATTCTTTCCCAACTAAAATAACAAAATCTGATCATTGGTTCGGTTATTGGTTTATTTGATTTATTTGATTTGATTAATTGTGTTTTTTTTTGGATAAATCCGAAACCGCACAGAAACCAAACCGAATAGAATTCAAATTTGATTAAACCGCACAGAAACCGAACCGAATTCAAGAAGCGAGGCGTTTTAATTTACTCGAGTGAGAGCGTTGAGAGGTGACCTAGAAGCGATCAAGAAGTGCTCATTTTTATGTATTTTATCAATTAAAGAATCGATCATGATCTTATATGTTAATTACTTAGATTTTAGATGTAGCTTTTATTTTAGTTGGGCCTTGTAACGGAAAAAATATCATTTAGGGTTTTAAAATGTTAAAAAGGAATGATGGCCACATCTCACAAGCTGATGTTTATAACTTATCTAGAAAAAACTTGTAGCATAACGTACGCCATGGTATTGGATCATATTAGTTTTAAAATGTTAACTTGCAAAACATGATGATGATGATGATGATGATGATTATGTATTATACTAAATTAATATATACTGGCTTTACATGGGTATGTTCGCAGTTATTGAAAATAGGTTTCACGACTTCAATTCACCAGTGGTTATTAAAAGTGGGTGTCACGAGTTCAATTCACATGTCGAGGTTATTTGCAAGTGGTATGCAAGAGTGGATGATTTCTGAAAGCATCTAAGTAGTAAGCCCACTCCCAAGATCAATGCTCTCCTATCCTGACTTCCTCAGAGCTTCCGGTAGCATAACCAAGACAACGACGGGTTCTTTACCCCTATAGGGATGGAGCGACAAAAGTTTTGAGAATTCAAAGAGAATGTTACGGTGAGGCGAGCCGTTTCTCATTACGACATGTGTCAAGTGAAAGTGTAATTTTTATGCAGCTGAGGCAACCTAACAGACTAGTAAACTTAAAGATTTGTTCCTAACCCGATCAATTTGATCGGGCACTCATTATCTATTTTCATTGTTTAACTCTTTAACAAAATTAAAAACCCAAAAGCTATGTCCCCATTTATTTTTTTAAGTCTTTATTATTTAACTTTGACTTTAAGTATTTTTGTTTATATTATACAATACTTGATAATAATTATACCAATTAAAATACATTTACAACTCAATCCATTCATATATTTTGCATCAAATATTATATAACACAAACAAAAATATTTAATGTCAAGTTGAATAAAAAAAAACTTTAAAAGTCAAACGAGGACTATTATTTTAAAACGAAATAAGTATTAATTAATTTTCTCTACTTTTTCACCCATGATAATAGCAAATGTGATCATCATAGTGTTATGTTATCTTACTAAGATGGACAAAAAATCTCAATAGATCTCATAAGGCTACGAGAAAAAGACAACAATGCGATTTCTTCTAGTGAGAAGTCGTGAGTTCTAATGGTTTCTCTTCTCGAGTTCGAGTCTCGCAAGAGATAATAAAAATCCGGATTTTCCTCCTAGTGCGAAGCCGTGAGTTCTAGGGGTTTCTCTTCGCGGGTCTCTCCTAGTGGTTCGGGTCCCGGGGCCTGCCCGTTTGGATGGTTTAACTCGGGGGTCGGATTTCAAGTGTGGTGTAACACCCCCATTTTCACAGTTCGCAGCGGATTTAGGGTTGGGGTATTACTTCATGGAATCACAGTCACAATAATAGAAAACGACTCGAAAAGAGACGTATTTATAAATAAGTTATCATTCTTAAAATATTAGAGTATTATTAAGATGAGGTCCCGTGAATCTAAGTGTGAAANTTTTCCTCCTAGTGCGAAGCCGTGAGTTCTAGGGGTTTCTCTTCGCGGGTCTCTCCTAGTGGTTCGGGTCCCGGGGCCTGCCCGTTTGGATGGTTTAACTCGGGGGTCGGATTTCAAGTGTGGTGTAACACCCCCATTTTCACAGTTCGCAGCGGATTTAGGGTTGGGGTATTACTTCATGGAATCACAGTCACAATAATAGAAAACGACTCGAAAAGAGACGTATTTATAAATAAGTTATCATTCTTAAAATATTAGAGTATTATTAAGATGAGGTCCCGTGAATCTAAGTGTGAAATAATGTTTGAATGATAACAAGGTTGAAAGTCCTCCAAGTTCAGTGCCGCTTCCTGCCATAGCTCCGTAACGGCTATATACCTAGGACACATGCTTAAAGAGTCAACACTAGGTGTTGAGTGAGAGTCATAGGTTTAAGTAATAGTAGTGTGAATACAAGTTTAGTAAAGCATGGGCTAAGTTGTTATACACCCATGTAAAGTGGTAGAAACCGTATTTAAACAGTTTGTATCTGTCAGTATTGTATGATCAGTACAATACTGAAGACAGGGGGTTATTGCACTAAGCTCATGAACCACACGTTAACAGTCCGGGTCATGGGGTCTGCAGACCAACCATGAGGGGACGGGAAGGATAACTTGCCAAAGTTAATCCTTCAGAGAGGGTTCAAATATAGTACTTATTGGTGCCCAAGACACAGGCAAACCAACGGGAGTTGTCAAACTCCAATAGATCTATCAACTATATTCGCGTTCGCGTGGGTAAAATATCCCAAACGATTAGATTCATGAATTTTAGTTATGTAGTGGTGGTAGATAGTTTACTCGTGCGACAACCAAAGAAAAAGACTTGTATTCGGTTTTAAAGTAAAGCAAGTAGCATGTATCCCCCTCACAAGGTTTGTAAAGCATTTAGAAAGCGTTTAAAAGGTGTGAGGCTATGAAAACTCACCTAGGCTTAGGGAGATATGATTGATGTTATAAGTGACTCGGAGACTAGACTGCCTACTCACGTATCCCGGGGTTTGTTGTGTGGTTGTATGTCAAGCTTTAGTTATCTTGTTTATGTTTTCTCAAGTAATCATTCTTAGGGTTTTTAGTGTTAATTATAACATAACACCGTTCAGGCCATCATAATCCAGAATTACATACTCCTCACATGAAGCTCCATAGTATTGTATTATGTTATTAAACATAATACCGTTCGGGCCATCATAATTCAGAAGTATATAACCCTCACATGAAGTTCCCTAGTATTGTGTTAGGTTGTTAAGTATTTTAGGTTATAACATAACACCATTCGGGCCATCATAATTCAGAAGTATAAGACTCCTCACATGAAGCTCTCTACTATTGTATTATGCGGCCAACATAATACCGTTCGGGCCATCATAATTCAGAAGTTAATACTCCTCACATGAAGTTCCCTACTATTGTGTCATGTTATTAAGTACTAGTCTTAAATATAATGTATCACCGTTTGGGCCATCATAACTCAGAAGTATATGCAATAATCGTTTGAGGAGTCAGGGTACTTTAAATCGTAGACCCAGCAAACTCGTCAAAACGAAATATCCACATGATACTCCTCGCATGAAGCTCCCTACTATTGTGACACATTACATAAAAAGATGGCACTTTTATTTATTAAGCAAATGTTTCATTTTATACCCTTATAGTTTGTATATTTACAATTTCTACCCTAAACTTATAAACTTATAACATTTAGGCATTTAAGTTCTTAGACTTTACACAATTAGCCCCTATACTTCTATATTTTTAGAAAATGGCAGAAATGACCCTTGGACTTATAAGTTTTCAATATTTACCATTTATACCCTACACTTTATAACATTTGCAAAACTTGTCCTTATAAGTTTATAACTATTTATCTTTTTATCCTAAGGTTATATAACTTTGCAAAAAGGGTCCTTATACTTATAACTTCTAAGAAATGTCAAAAATAGTCCCTCGACTTAATATTTTCAGAAAGTTACCATATATACCCCTATGCATGAAAACTATTGCATAACTAATCCTTTTTCCATGCAAATTATATTTTAATGAGATAATTAAGTTTCCTAGCTTATGTTTAGTTAATATATACTTAACTAAGTCTCCTAACTCAGATTATATCATATAATAAGGCAATTTAGCACATAAACACATAATTATCTATAATTAGGGTTTTAAAATGAAAAATCCTAAATGAAAATGGTCAAGGCTTATCTAAAGGTTCTAAGGCATATCCTAGGAGTCCTATATCAGTACTAAGGCTATTAGAATCAAAGTGGAGGCTTACCTAGGTCGGGGGAGGCTTAACGTGAAGACTAGGGTTTTTAAGCTAAAACTAGGACTCGACAAGGACTAGGGCTATACCACTCGACTCCTACTGGTCTTAGGGACTTAGTACTACAGAAAGGTGTAGGTAGATAAGAGAGGATAGGGGTGATTAGAAATGGTGAGAGTTTGGGGGTATTTATAGGGTAACGGGTGGTATAGGTGTCAAAATGGGTCGCTAGGTGTCAAGGAGGGGGAGGTCGACTCGTGACAGCTAGGGGGAGATGTGGTGAGTCTAAGGGATGACTAAGGACTGCTATATACTAGCTAGGGAAAGGGTGTTTGTGGTGTATCTGCTGGAGAGGCGGTTAAAGGGTGTTTGTGGTGTATCTTGCACCGTGGGCTGAAGTAGGTTACAAGGTGGTGATGCACCACCTTGTGTGGTGTGTGCTAGGGTGCTAGGTAACCTACTTGAGGTGCTTAAGGTGCTAGGGTACTTGCTTGGGTAGTTTGGGGTGTTATAGTAGCTTAGTTTAGGTGTTAGGTTTAGTTTTAGCCTAGTTTTGCTTAGTGAGTGATTAGGGTTTTGCCTAGGGTTTAGTGCCTATATTAGGGTCCTATGAGTGTCTAGTGACTAATCCTAAGTCATAAGAGGCTTATAGTAAGTGGTGGTAGCTTATGGGAAAGATTTGGGATAGTTTAGACCTAGTTCCGGGAAGTTATGATCTAGTTATAGTTTTGTGCTTAGGGGACTTGTACCTAAGTTCTATGGTGTTGTACTAATTTCTAAGGGTGCTAAGGTATCCTATTGTTTCTAAGGTAACTCATACATAAGCCTTGAACACTTTCAAGCTAGTTCAGATAAGCAATTAGGGTTTTAAAGTTAATCGGAAACACATAGGTGCAATTAGGGTTTAATTAGGGTTTATTATGATATTGTGATAAGTTTAGTGTGTTAGATTGATATATTACTTATTATGGTGTTGTTATGATCTTATGCTTGACATATCAGGAGTTCACATGTTGTGAGTGTAAAGATATTTGGCTTGTGTGGATACGTGAGCAAGTCTAGAGAGTCATGCAAGTAATGAATGCACATAAAAAGCAAAAATTTACCTGTGAAATACCTGATATAGGTATTTGTAGTGGGAATGATAGTGATGAGATTTTGTGGGTTGCTACATGTGGTGCCGTTCTAAAAAAATAAAAAAAAAAAAATAACAAATAATTAAAATCAATTAAATTTGAGTTTATGCCATTAATTATTTAACCAAGCATTCACCTGTTATTATATAAACTTGCTTGCCTGGATTTTTTTGTCTCTTGCAAGACTTGAACCCTGGGTAAAACCTCCCCCAAGCTCTAGAAGGAGCCCAGATGGCCAACTGAGCTAAGCCAGCTGGTTTCGCTTGCGTGATTTATCCGAGACAATATCAGAGGTAAAAAACGTGAAGTACCATCCCAGAATTTTTTAAAAAAACTTCTTCCAAATTAGTTACCTTGTGTTTTTGCATCCTCAATAATCTTGCTATCACTGCAGCGTATATTGATTGTACTAATAGTTACCTTTATAGTGACTATAAGACAAGATCAACACCAACCGTCCATTCTCCCTAATAAAGTTTTAATCGATCAGTGGCTTAAGTAATTCGCCTTCAAATCGACAATTATCTTTACGTTTTTCTTCTACTATTTACTAGAATCACACATGGTCCTTTTTTTAATGAAACGAGTCATTATAATATTTAAAAGCCGACAAATGATTTCCAAGTGTGTGTGGTCCATCTTACTAAACTTCGACAGTGTGTATGTGGAGAAAGATAATACGTTTCTATGATTTTTGTGGACCTAATTAAGTATGTATAATACGTGACCTAAACAAAACTTTTATACAAGTACTAATTGCATGCTGTATTAAACTCGACACATACAAACAGACACAATCACTTGTTCTGAGCTTAAAAATTATTTTTAAGTAAAATTCAAGACATAATTAAGTTAGTCGCCAATTCACCCAAAAATGAGCTATAGGATTAGTAGATGAAACTTAAACTTTTGAGCGATCGACAAACTAAAAGAAAAAGAAATAGCTAGTTTCTTTATTTTTCTGTACTAAACAAAATGCTAGTTCAGTTTTAGATCCGTGACACTTTATGTAAAGAAAAATGCATGATGTTTATTCAATTCCAATTAAAGTTTACTTTTCAACTAATCTTGTTTCGCAAACCCCACACCACACACACTAACTAAAGAACAGTTCCCACGCAATAATGCTAAATAAAATAATTATTTTAGAATCCAGATCCAATATGGAGTGTTTTTCTTTGATTTATTTCTCTCATGGTACTTACAAAAATAAAACTTATTAAAGGTGTAAACCTATAACTAAAAAAGAAATGTAAGACATGTTGAGTTTAATATTTTTAAGATCAGACGATACTCAAATCTATAACCTCTATCAGACGATACTCAAATCTATAACCTCTAACTTTTGTCTTTGCTGTTTGTTATTTTGCATCAATCTTCAGATACTTTCATTAAACAATGTATATATTGTTTGTTATATTTTGCATCGCCTACCATATTAGACCATGTTACGTAAGTGCGTATGAGGTTAAAATAACCCTCATTATTTAATTGTTTCACGCCTATAAAACATTTGTATTCAACTGCTTCACTTCACCTAAACAACAAAGACACAAACACACACACACACACACAAACTTTGCACACTTAGGAACCATGTATAGAAATATGAGCACAAGAAGCCCTAGGGGATACCAGCCCTTAGTTATCGAGGAAGCCCCAATCGATAACCAATCGTTAGAAGCTAAGATGATCAGGTCGAAAACGTTGCCTTTAAAATTCTTTGGTGATCTGCCAGTGACGTACGAGACTGAAGTGAGAAGCACTCCAGCTAGAGAAAACGTGGTAGAGAAGCAAGTGAAGAAGGCGAGCAAGTTTCATCCAATCTTTGCGATATTCGGGAAGGGAGGAAGAAGGAAGAAGGCTACTGCTAAGCCAGAGTTTGCAAGGTACATGCAATATCTCAAGGAAGGAGGTGTTTGGAACCCTAATCAATCTCGACCTGTAATTTACTGATAAATTGTTTTCTATAAACTCTTGCTTTATAAAATAAAAAGTTTGGTTGGACGATTTGTAAAGCTAGATTTTTCTTTATGCATGAAATTTCGTTTCAACTATCATATGGTGTTATACAAATTGCGGGGACTATCGGTTTTGTTACATACATACACAAAGTGTTTATTGACTTGTATTTTATTTTTGGCCTGCAATATAATTTTTCTACTTGCATTGAAAAACAAGCACAATAAATTGGGAGTAGGTAATTATCATGTCTTTTTTGTATTTAACAAAATAAATTCGCTAAAATTTAAAATTGCATTTGTTGGAATATGACATTTTGTCACGGATTTGATCATTTGACAGCTATGTTTTCTTCTCAAACTTGTGACAAGGAACCCACGAGCCAAATGATTCTTTATTTCACACCTCACTAATAACTAACTAATTAATCGAATATGACAAATATATGTCCCGCCATGTGACTTATATAATTGAATTCAGACATGGGTGATAGTGTATAGTATTAACACAATCTGATTGCGTCAATTTGTATGTGCGTGATTTTGGTCCTAAAACAATATTTTCGTGAAACTGGTGTAAAAGGAGGGGTAAACTAGTAGAATAAATTGGAGCGTATAAATTTTATGAGTTAAATTGTAATTAATTACTTAAAAATATAGTATATTTCATTGCCTTTCAGAGTGCTAGGTGTGGTAGCATGTTAAACTCACCTTTTCATGGCACATCTATGTCACCTCAACATTTTCACTTTTAACACGCACACTAAAATACCCCATCACTAATAACATGTTAAAATACCTCTTTTGAGACCACAAATTTATTTTGTAATTCATTTTTTCAAACAAACTAAATTTTCATTATTAAATAAAAATACAAACTACAATACGAAAGTAATTAAGAAAATATGAAAAAATAATTTAAAAAAACGAGAAGATAAAAATAAATCAAATTATCAATAAACTAATTTTGTTGTTGATGCCGTTGCTAATATGCTCCAATTAAAGACTTTCATGTGTTTTTTTTTATCGCGTAATTCTTTGGTTTTCAGTCGTTGTACTTTGCATCTCTCAATCCAAATATGTTGTATATTTGGTTGCAGACTAATATACAACTCGTTGAACTCGCTTATTGCTTCAAGATTATGTTATGCAATATGATGCAAATATACATGATTCTTCGTATCTTGTTGACATGATATTGACGCGCCGGTTGTTGTACAATTCCCCAACGTCCTTGGAGGACAACAAAATCTCGTTCGACATCCTTTCGTGCACCTTCTTATTGCCTTTTAAACAATTCATGTTTCTCGCCTCGTGTCACCGTAAATGATTTGACAAAAGTTGCCCACTGTTGGTAAATCCCGTCAGCTAGGTAATACTTTTTTTCATATGTAACTCCATTTACTTCCAATGGAGCCACATGGGTGATGCCATCGATAAGGTCTTCGAAAAACGGAGAATTATCTAGAACGTTAATATCGTTATTCGCACCCGCTACCCTAAAATATGCATGCTAAATCCGCAAATCGTACGACGCAACGGCTTCGAGCATTATAGTTGGGTATTTTTATATCACCTCTTCCAGATTGACTATTTCATGCTTTCGGACAGTTTCTATTCAAAATGCCTGCAATCAATGCTTCCAAACATTCCTGGAAACCAATGAATCCTCTAATGTGTTGCATGTATATATTTTGAATGTCGTAAATCGGGTATCTTTAAAAACTCACGCATGTACAAATCAATAATGCATTTAGTAAAATAATCTAGACAATCGCGTGCACAATGTTCACCCATTAGTAGATATTCATCAAAATCAGGTGATGTGTCGTATGCCAATTAGCGTATGGCGGAAGTGCTTTTCATAATAACACTAAAACTCAGTTGACCCGTACAACCGGGTCTGACTTCAAAGAATTTAAAATGGTCGGGAATAAAATCGTAAGCATAAGTTTGAATATCTTTGACTATTTTTAAAAAATAGTTTGCTGCTCATACGATATCGACGCCTAAAATAGGCCTCCAGATATTTTGGATCATCACCAAAATAGTCGGACAAAAAACGTGCTTCAGTAACATCACGTTCACGGTATATCAAATTAAGCGTACGGGAACTTTGAGCTTGTTGTTGTAGAAACGTTTGTTAATACTGATATGCTTGTGTCAAAAAGAAAATGTCATCTTTATCGAAGTCGTAACCAACATTATTATTCGGATCCATAGTATACAAGAATGTGTTTTTTTTAGAAAGAATAAAGAAATTTCTAACGTATAAAATCCGTGATAAAATACGAGGAAATATTTGGCACGATAGATGTAATCGAGAAAAAGTCACAAGAACGACTTATTACGAATAAAATAAATTTGGATAACAAGGAAGAGAAACAAAAATTTAGATCGAGCGTAAACATGACTACATTCATCACCGTCACCGCACTTTTGTGTCACATTAGCTTTTCATACTTTCACCACATGCATCACATAAACCGTAATAGGGACCATCAAACAAACCACAAAATGAAGTTTTCTTTAACATTTTAAAAATAAATCCATTATAGTTAACATAAAGTTTTATAAAAATAAAAGTTTTTATAAAAGGTTTAATAAAATACTAGCACTGTATTTGCACGTTGCGGCAACATGTACCCTGCAATTACAATTTTCGGCAAGAATTGTTTTTCGTTTTTATGCTTTGGGATACAATAACTTACGGATAACGACAATTATAGGTTTAAATAATTACAAACAGTTTCAAACTAACTAAACTTAAAGTTGTAGATTACCTCTGTGATGTTGCAGCAATATAAAAGCTGTAGCTGGTAATTTTATGGATGTATGAGGTTAAATTAGGTTGAGAGTGCTTTATAGTCATAAGTGAGTATGAGACAATGGCTATGTTCTGCAACGGGCTTATTAGGGCTTATAAGGGCTTGAGCTTTTAAAATAAGCTGGCTTATAGCCTTGTTTGTCACACAAGCTTATCGAGGCTTATGGCTTATAATGTAAGTCATAAACCTCCATAAGCCCAAGCCCATAAAAAGGGCTTATAGGGGCTTATAGTCAAATTACTTAAATACCTTTCAAAATATAATGGATTATCACGTAAAAGCTAGTAATATATGTGAATTTAATTTGATATATTTTTATGCGATTTCACATTAATAAGCTTCAGCTCAAACTAATTCGCCAAACAGCTTTATAAAAGTATAAGTTTCAGCTTATAATATAAGCCCTAGCCCCAACCCTACCTCTAGCCCATTGCGTCAAATATACCCAATGTTGATTTCATTACATTTTTGTCCAATATAAAAGTTTACACCTTCTAATCACTAAATATTTTTTATTATTTTTTTTTAATTTTTTTGCACTATATCATTTTTAAAAGTAGATTTTTATCTTGTCACGAAAAATTAGTTCTACAAATATACACCTTTCAAAGTTTATTTTGTGTTAAAGTTGTCGGTATTCTCCACAATCATGTTTATTATACTTGTCTCACATAGGTGTGGTATATAAATAGAAAATGTTAATAAATATGCAAATAAACTCAAAAGTTAAAAAAAATCATGAGTACTAAAAGAGATACTTAATCAAATACATATAAGAGTAACATATAATAAGTCAAGTCATAGACTTAAAACTTAGAGCATCGGGTATAATACGCTAGTGTGGCGTTAATCCTATGTGGCACTCAGTGTTAACGATGTTACCACACCGCCCCATCAAATTCAACACCGTTAATCTTGTTGGGATTTATCAAACCAATAACCATTATACTACTAGTAAGCAGCAGATGGATCTAGTTTGATGTTAATGGATTAACAAGTAATTATCACATAAATTACTAACATCGAATCATTTGAATTACTAAGACAATTGATGATCTTGAATCTTGTTCTTGATCTTGGATCGAAACTCTATAACAACTAAAGTAAATTGTTCTCTATCGTAGCATACACTACACGTCACGGTAGAACGTTAGGATGCTAGTACTTGAATGACGAACGAACAAACGAGGCATGGTTGCTTTGTTCTTTGAAGATTGATGATGTGTTAAGAAAGCTTTATATTTATAAGACTAGTTTTATCCGATTATTTTGTAACACCCCCAAAATTCGGGTCTAGCGGAAGCATACATGCAATGGGGTGCTACTAAATTGGTATCACAACACAAGGCACAAAGAATGGTTTTTATTTCATTAATATAAAATAAAAGTCGTCATGTAAGACATAAAGTTTACATGATAGAAAAATAGTGCGGAAATAGGCCCAAAAAATAGTTGAAGTAGTCCCAAATGTTCATCAGAGTCGCCTATGACCATGCCCTTTGCCAAGCGCCTTCAATTAGTGAGCTAACGCCTTAAACCTGAGAATACACGCTAAAGGTCAGCTTACGCTGGTGAGTTCATAGAGTTTAAGTTACAAAAACAGTTTGGGACCTGAAAAGTTTTAGTGCTATGTGTGACCAGGGAGGCGTAGACATACATTCCATACTTTCACAATTCCATATCAATTACTATCATACTCATACTCGTTTACCACCTTTCGCGAAGGCGGAGGGTCAGGTGCGAGCGGGCCACATCTCGACGGTACACTAGCCAGGAACACTAACATTAAGGAACCACTCATTACTGCCCCGAACTAGGCCGTAAGTAGAGTTTATTCCAAGTAGGGTATCGCCCTAGCTTTAGGTCAACATCTACTATTGTCTACCCTTAACTAGTCCACACATGTAGCAAAACAATTTGTAGTAGGTCCAAGTAAAACAGTTTGAGCTAGCAAGCTCTCATATAAACAGGCAAGCACATAATGCCTTCAAATACTTAATTCAAATACTTCGATAAATTACTCAATCAATCATCAATCAATCAAACTTAATCAAATCGTTCACGTACTCAAGTAAGCAATCATTGCATTTAGTAAAAGAGCATGTATTCTCCCCCAAAATAGTTATGAAAACTTATTTAAAAGAAGGGGGCTATGAACTCACCTTAGACACAACAATGCAAGAATCACGACCGACACACTTGGCATCAAGAGTAAATCACAACAATATTCCAAAGATTGGTACGAAACCGACGAAGTCTTCTATAAGCAAGGCTTATCCCAATACGCACTCCTCAGCGACGAACCAAATCTCCATAAGATAATTACTCCCATGTATTACCCAATCTTACGTCGTCAACTCATTCGTTATCCGTTCGATAGTGTTTGTGTTTGCGTTTGGTATCATTGTGTGTGTGTGGTGAGAACACGACATATACTCAAGTGAACTCACGCCAAAACTTAAACAAGCGAAGCCAACAAGAATCGAGACAAGACTCAAGAATACTCACACCAAGAGGTGAATAATGTTCGACTTTAATCAAAACGAGTCAAAACTCAATACGAAACATCCGGGTCAAACTACATAATCCATTCAACACAATCATACTTAAATGGTCTACTAAGTCACCCTTATGGTCAAAGTCAACCTCAAGTAACCAAAACTTAACAAGAGAGATCGTACGAATTATTGAATACTTATCGTATTTGCTAATACGATGGTCCAACAGTTCCATCAATATACTTGTTAATTCATAGTTAACTTATACTTAGCAAAGAGATGATAAGTCGTAGGATGGGTCATCTATTAATATTCTCCCTCGACACGCTCGTTGTATACCAATTGAATTTAACAACTCAATTAGTTCGTTAATCGTGTCAAGTGATAATATTAATACCAACCAATCCATAACTCGACATCAAGGTAATCTAAACCTCAAGCTTCCTAAAATGGTAAGTCTCGATAAACGTGTCCTCGAAACGATTAGTAACTCATCCGTATTAATTTCAACACCGTTTCATTTATTATTTTCGTAAGATATTAAATAACGTCCTTTTGTTATCTAACGTTTTTCTTTTAATTTAGAAATATTATTTAACGTTTGAACGTCATCTAATATTTCTTATTAATTAGAAAAAAAACATTATATAACCTATTTATTGTCATTTAACACTAATCGTTAATTTGTAAATATTAAGTAACAATTTTGTAATCGTTAGTTAATAATTAAAGTTAACTAATACATATAACCGTGACATTAACCGTCTAATTATAATTATATTTTCCGAGTTATTTCACGTTTCGAGTTCACTTTTATCAAGTGTCAATATACAAGTCTAATAACAATAAAATGTTCATTTTGGCTCGTCGGGGTCACACGAGACTAGAAAGTCTAGGTGACGCCCGACACGCTCAAATCAACACAAGCATCACTAATACTCCTAACCAATATCCGCAACCCAAATCACAACTTCAACCCACGACGGCCGTCTACGGCTCGTCGACTAATCCTAGTCCCCGTCCATCTATTACCATTACTGCATCTCATCAAAAACAACAATAACCCGCAAACCAAACACTTGCCGAGACCCTAAAGGTCTCGGCTCTAACCCTCGGCCAAACAACACTAACAACGACAAGAACAACACGAGAACAACGACAAGCTACCAACAAGAACAACAACATGACAACGACAAGAACAACACCATCAACGACCACTTGCCGAGACCCTAGTGGTCTCGGTCCTACCTCACGGCCATTATACCATGGCTTCAACCATAACAACACAACAATACGACATCACGAATCCACAACCATAAGATCAAACAACACACGGCCGTGAGTCTACAACTCACGGCTACAGTTTCGTAGACCCAAACAACCATGAGCACGAGACACACATGATACCAAACACGTTTTTAAGCTCGTTTACTTGTTATCTTTTCGTTATTATCATGAGACCCTCGAACCCGAAGGTTTTTGAGTCAAACCGAGGCACCAACGCCTCGTATATGATGGGATAGACCAACCTCGACCTTCGGATATTCAAGTACACGAAGAGGATGAGAAGTGGTGGCGGATTCGAGGATTAAACTCAAATAAACAAGGTGTTATGGGTGTTTATACGGCGCGTGGCCTAGTTCAATTGAAAGAGGGTGAAAAATGGTAAATGATGGTGGTGGAGGTGTAATAACACTCGCGGGGATGGTGGGTGGTTCGCCGGTTTTTGTTGCCGGAAATATTGAGAGAAGAAAGGGAGGGTGTCGGCTGTGAAAAGAGAGAGGGAGGAAATGAATATAAAAGGGTATATATAGGGGAGTGGGGTGCAAGGGGACTAGAAGCACACCCTAATACTCCCTCAAGGACCAATATTGTCATTTCTATTATATTTTTAACGAGATACAAACTAGACAAATAAACCATGTTATAATTATTTCCCGAGCACCCGAAAGTATTTCCATATATTTTAGAATCGTTTTTACATAAACTGTGATTATAAATACTTATATCTTTAATTCCCGTCACCCAAAATAATTAATATTCATGTTTTTACCCGTAATATAACCAATTCTCGCGTGTAATGATCTAGGCCACGACACTTGCTCCTGAAATATAGATAAAGATTATCAGAGAACAAATGTATAGGAATCCGAATTTGCGGGTTGTCACATATTTTGACTAAGACACGGGTAAAGTATAACCCTCGGTGTAATCTAGTAAATAGGTAAGACCAGGTCTTCCCAAGGGATTTGTGAAAACTCAGTTAGCAAGTGCTCACAGAAAAGTTCAAAGATTGTCACTATCAATAGACTTGGTAAAATAGTTGAGTTTAGATTTGTAGCAAAATTGATTTAAGACATGTTTGTGTAGGCTGAGAAACATGAAAGTAAACACACATAAGGACAGGATTGCACTCACAAACAAAGTATATAATCATGAAATGAATGGTGATCACTCAAACATATAACTATCCAATATATCAAGAAGTCCTTTCAGCCTATAATTCTTAACATACCAAATGCAATAAGGTAGGTTTGTGATTGATGTATAAACATGAAACTTTCCTAATCAAGTTCGTTAGACATGAGATTAGGCATTAAACAAGATTATGCTAGGGTTGATAAAGGTTTTATTAGCCAATTTCTACAAGGCTGATACCGAGTTGCCATAGACAAACGACTCGAAATACATCAAAGTAATATAGCCTTTCGACCCAATTCTATCACAGAGATACATTAAGCAATTAAAAATTATCTTAACATAACAATATCAAGTGTACAATTCATAGCATCATTAGCAAGTATCCACATATATATCAACAATCATACTTCCAACTAGCCCAAACAAACATATAACGACTACTCCATAATTGCAGTAACAAAACTCATAACAAATAAGAGACATTCAATAAACTTCATAACAGAAAAGTTAGATTTGTACCAACAATTACAAGAGAATGATTGAAACTAGTTTTCACAAACGAAAACTCCAACTGGTATCCTAGCTTCCTAGACGTTGTCACAGTACTACGGCACTTGGAATACTCTTGCAACTTGTGGCTCAGATACGGTGAACTTGGTGTGAGTTCACCACTGTCTCCTTTGATGATAATTTTGGTATATTATTGTAGCTAGCATGTATCTCTGGCCTTGGGTCCTTTATATAGTGTCAAGGGACGTGATATATCTCCCATATAACGATAGTAGAGGCAAGTGATCGGCCTCACCATGAATGCAATCATTATTAAGTATTTGTCTTGTAACTGACAGATAAGTGCGCCGTACTTCATAGGAAGTACGCCGTACTTCGCTTCAAATCATATATCTCTACCCGCCAAGCAGGTACGCCGCACATGGTCACAAAACCGGCATACTTGGGTATTTTTCCTTTTACTTTTCACTTCAAGTCCTTTCTCTTTAACGACCGTTACTGGTTACAACGGTTCCTAGTTATATTTCCAAGTACTTTGCTTCATCATTCCTGTAACAGATTAGTACCAAACTCTATACAAATAACATAATAATCTATATAATTAAGTAGATAAATAGTATATAATAGAGGGAATAAATGTGTATATACAGAGCATTATCAATTGATCGAAAAACCCTAGGTTTGTTGAATGCCGACCAATTTTGCAAGGGGAGAGGAAGTGTTGATTTTGCTTAGTGTTTAGGTTTCAAGGATTAGTAAATAATGAACCCAGGGGGTTCCTTATATACTAAAAACCTAGCTTGCAATCCAAGTCAAACACAAACTCCACCTCCTTTGCTATGTATGGCCGACCCATATCCCTCATGGGCTTGTTGAGCTCGTTTGGACTTTTACTAATTAATTAAGTCGATTACACATTAATTAGTTTAGCCCGTTAGTTAATTATGCGGCTAATAACTAACGACCGTTAAACTATGTCTTAATTGATTCTTGATGACACTATTATGATTACATCATATTCTTCGAACTTTGTAAATCGTTCTTAAATTTTGTAATTCTATCGATTTATTTGAGTATATTTGCATAAAACGTTATACAAATCAAAATCAACAATAAATGAGGTATTAAAATGTTGTGGAAGATAATTTAGTAAAAACATTTGTAGTGTGCACATTCATGCATTATATATTATAGATATGTGTATTATGTATTAAATCATATATTTTTCACTTAACACTTCACACATCTGTATCCTTTGCCTACAATAAGTGTCTTGATTGGTTCTCAATTGCACTATTACGATTAAATTATATTTTTCGAACTTTGTCGTTTTAACATTTTGCAATTATATCGTTTTATTTGTATGCATTTGCAAATTTATACAAATTCGAAATAAACAATAAATGAGGTATTAAAATATTAAAGAAGATAATTTAGTAAAAGTATTTCTTGTGTGTGCATGATTTATTAACACTTTTATCGCTTAAAAATGCAGTAATGAGTGTTTTACAAAATTTTAAAATGTCATTCACGCATTATCTGTAGTATAGATAACTTTATAACAGTTTCTGAATGTTATTTTTTCCATATTACAAATGTGAGATGATTTGCACATATGAGTTATTGATTTGAACACTCTAATGTACAAGTACTTAAAACAGAATATGCAATATAACTATCTAGGGATAATTCCAAAAATGACCAAGTTGCCCAATCAATGAGGATTTTTTACCTTGGATTTGAAAATTCTTAAACTGACCAGTTGCCCAACGCAACACTTAACGGGGGGACGCTAAGTGGCGAATTTTTGGGCAACGCCTCCTTTTTTTAGCAACTTGGGACACTTGGCGTCCCATTGGGGGCGACACATTTTTGGGCAACCGGGCAACTGGTCAGTATAAGAATTTTCAAATCAAAGGTTAAAAATCCCAATCGATTGGGCAACTTGATCATTTTTGAAATTATCCCAACTATTTAATATATAGGTTGATGTGTAAAAATTGAAAACTTTAATGTGCAAAATATTTCTTATTAGGAATACTCACATGACCCCACCAACCATTTTTCCCTCCTCCATTCTTCAATCTTCTTCCTCGTTACAAAAGAAATTTACACATTTTTTTAAACCAAACCCGCCTTTACTTGTGCAAACCATTCATTGAAGCACACCACCACAACAAACCCAACATCTTACAGCCATGCGTGGTGGTAGTGTATTAACATAACTGTGTGGTTGACGCTCTCAACGTGTGGGTTTTGCTCATGTTAATTGTTAAGGGCATACTAATAAATTAAGGGTTTTGCTAGCAACAATCGTATGAGTTTTGGTTAAGCATTAATTAATTAACAAATTAACATTAAATGAACTAATATATTTCATGATTATACATATTTATTCGTTTTAAACATGGAGTGTGAAGTTAAACATGATATATTTGGTGTTTATTAATTGTTATTTTTTAATTAAAGAATGTTTAACCATAACCCATAGGGTTGTTGTTAATAAAACCCATAAACTAAAGGGTCGGTGATGTAAATAAATTATGTGGTCTATGAAATATTGCATCTAAATGGAATATACATTTTAGTAATCGTAATTTCAATAGCATCTAAATTCTAAATTCTCGCGAAATCTTCATCACTTTTCATAGTTGATTCAGATATATGAATGATTTTATTATAATACTCACATGATGCCGCGACGAAAAAAATGTGATTAAACTTTTTGACGAGTTATGTTTTTTTGATTTTAAGCTTTTCGTGATAATAACTCTAGGAATGAGTCATTTGATCAGAAAAATTGTGTAATTAAAACCAACACGTTTACAAATGAAATGTGGTCTAGACTCTAGTGTAGTGAAGAAAACTTTTGAGCTGTTATATCTTGACTCTTTGGACAATGATGGTACGTGGAACAATTAAGTAAATTGAATAAATTATCCAAAATGGTGTTCACGGTGGGTAACACATAGTCACATAATAGTACTATTTTACATTTATTTATTAAAAAAAAAAAAAAAAAAAAAAAAAAAAAAAAAAAGGAACCCAAATGTTCATACCATACAAATTGTTTTACTTTATTTTCATTCCTAAAATCCAATAACCACACACCAAACACATTTTTGTGTTATGCCTTAAAAGAATAAACAAATCTAGTAAGAGTAATATATGTGAACCAAAACAAAAGGTCCATGACATGCTTTGTGTCGTGGCTAGATATCAACATCGATGAGATACCATTACACCAAGCGGAATCTGAATCTTATCATCATCATCGTGCCTCTTGGCAAAGGCCACTCGTATATTTGTTACACTTTGGCCCTTTATCATTTGATCATACTCCATCGTAAACAAAAATATTTCTTCAAGGTCACTATACTTTTATAGCTACACATAATAGACTCTCTTGACCTTCTTTTGGTTGCTAACTTTTTAATAGGAGGTATTAATTCAATTTCTTAAACTAACCATTTTTCATAATTGGAAATGTTCTAGTCAGTATAATTCAATTTTTATTAAGTCAATTGATTAGACCAATTCTTGTTAGACAATATCAAAAATTATATCATTAATATTATTTTTAAGACAACTATTATATAAAAATTTTCATAAACGATAACAATCTCACTTTTGCTCACGACAAAATCTATCTTGGTTGAGGACATAACTATCTCACGGATAATATCAGTTTTGTCCTTGGGTTATATTAACACATTGACCTAAATTATACTCCGTAACTAACTTTACAAATTAGCTCAGTCAACGAATACTTTATTTTTATTCGACGTTAGTCTCTGATTGATCATCTTTGGTTATTTAGTTCACATTTTTTCCTTTTATGTCCACATTTTCCTATTTGCAAGGATCGTTGCTGTAGAGACTTGTCACACTCAGTGACAGGCAAAGCCGATGACAGTTTAGGGTCCTCGGTCTCAAAATCTTACTCGCGTTCAACAATATCGTTTAATACAACTAAAGGATTAATAATTATATCAACTAAGATAGATATTATCGAGCAAACTCACTACATGATTTTTTGAATATGTTGCATTAAGAATGCTAGAAAGATTTTGCTTTTTGTGTTATAGTTTCACTGTATCTTTTACAAGTTACAACAGTACGTAGCGCTTATTTATTTGACATTCAATTTTACGGTCTCATTTTATATTCTTGTATGAGAACTCCAAAAAACCAAAAAAAAAGAAAAAAAAGAAAAAAGAAAAAAAAAATCTTTTAGTTAGTTTCCCTCTTTTGAATTAACTAGATTAATTAATCTATGGATAATTGTTTGGAGTAAAAGTACATGTTGGTGTTGCATTTTGTCAATCCTTTTCTTATTTTTTCTTTTTTCTATAATATTAATTGGTTCAAAAACAGGAGTTACATTATTAATTATTTATTTTGTTCTAAAATAATTGATCACTTACATATTTTCAACTAATCAAAACATTTTTTAAATAAATGAAGACATATATATATTTTGAACTTTTCTGGAATTTACTAATAATGGAAATTATTTTGTGAGAGATACGAGCTAGAAAAGCTGGAAAGGTAAAGTACAAGGGTGCAAACAGTACTTTAATAAAATAAACAAAGAAAAAAATCTTGGAAAACAAGACATATGTAAGAGCTAGGTAGATACGTGGCGCGTAAGACAACCAACAACATAGAAAAATAAGCTGACGGATTCTTCTCGACTTCTTTTTCAAGCCAAACCAATCTCATAATTAACTTGATCGTCATATCATCTTCTTTTTCTTATTTTCCAGTTGTTGTACATACTTGTGATTCCTCTCTTCAGTTTGTTCTTTTTAAGGTATAGTACAGCTCTTTCATATTTACTGTTTTCTACATATGCCTAGATACATGTCTTTAGTTATGTTTAGGTTAGTTGATAATCGTATGTACATGTTTTTTTTTAATGATTCAGTTGTTTATGTTTGTGTTTCTGTGTTTTTAATATTGGTTTTGGATATTTAAATTTCTGTTATTTACTGTTAGAATTTTGCAGTTTCTGGATGTTTTAAGATTATAATATATAGAAATAAATTTGTTCTTGATTTTAAGTGATTTCTTTTTATATGATATGGTGTAGTTTGAAGGTGTTGAATTTTGGAGAATTCATTAGAGTAGTCATGTAACAAGATTTTTATCAAAGTGGTAAAAATAATTGTTTATAACCATCAATACCAACAAGTTTTTTTGGGGTTAATTTGTTTTCCTTAAAAATACCTGAAAAATTCAAAGGTATAAAATAAAAGAAAGTATACAGCATTCCACAAAAAAAGTCAACTCTGCAGAAAAAAGTCAACTTTTGTAAAAAAAAAAAAAAGTTAAAATTTGTACAAAAAGCTTATTCCACAAAAAAAAAGCAGTTGCTAACATTTTTCTTGCTAAATTGGGAAAAACACAATTTTTATTGCATTTTAAAATTCACGTGTATGCCTATTTTTAAGAATTTCCCAAAAAAGTAACAGAATTTTATCACTTATTTATGCTACATGGCTAAATACTAGGATTTAAGGAAGTGTAGGTTGTCTTCTTGTTTTGTTACTAATGTTNATTGTATTGTGTGTAGAAACAACGCGACGAGCTAGGCAAATAAGGAAGACAAGACAAAGGTGGATTTGGGGTTCAATTCTTGCTGCAGTTACCGTTGGAAGTGCTGCATTAGTTTGGTCTTACATTCCAGCCAAAGAAGGTTCATCTTATACTGACCATACTCCAACTCATACTTCTGAAAGCAACAATTCGTCACAGTGATGAGAATACACTCTCACTGGAGTAGACTTGAAGAAAGGATTGATGTGAATACAAGTGCTTATACATTCAGTTTTATCTTAAGGTTAATTATGGTATATGGAAGCCAGAGTTTGCAATGCACTGATTTAGCGTATAGTATATAAATGCAAATAATACGTGCGAGCATGTAAATTCACATGCAGGGGGAGGGGGATTACTATCTCATATGTGCCCTTCATTTGAATTGAATTACTTGGTTACTTTTTACTATTTGGAATGGTCTGTAAAGCTGCGGCATTTTGGAATAATATATACTGAACGTGTTCGATTAGTAATGGAAGGATTATAACCCGTGGATTTGGGTCCTTATTTTCTTATAACTTTCATCACACATAGAGCCGAGAGACTCTTGACCCTTTGAGGCTTTGACTGAGACGAAGCTGATCCCCAGGTAGTCATCTAATCTGTTAGAAGGAAAGCATTCCTAAGATAACAATTATTCTCGCAAATAGCACGTACCGATTGCATAAACATCTCGACAACAGTTAATTAGTTTTGAACTTTAACATTACGGCAGAAACTTCAACACTTGATACCTTGTCAAAAGTTTCAACTTAAGGATATAAAAAATTTTAGTGAAACTATAAGGCCTCTGCTCTCCTGATAACCCATTATTTCCCATCATCTCATCTCAGTTTATAAATCAGATGTATTCCTTTTCCCAAAATTTTCCTAAAGGGTCGGTAAATAAAAGATCGAACTTTACTTTACACCACCTAAACAGCTTTCACAAAATATTCCATCAATAACTACTAATCTGTCTATTTTTTTAGGTGAAAATGTGAAGTTTCCAATCAAAAAACCATTGGTAAACTGCACCAAACCAGTAAGCTAATATAATCTAATGTAGAATTCCACTAAGAACTCTATACTAAAACATTATTAATAGTAGAACCAACTTCATGCATGCAGACTTCTAACACAGAAGATCAAACTTGACTCCACTCCATTATCCTTATGACGCACCATGAACTTTGCATTCCAAACTCCACATACCTACTGTAGTGCTAAAGAGTTTTTGATTTTCAACGCCATAAACTTGAGTCTGATGGCTTCCAACACAGCATTGAATACAGTACCAACATTCCTTTCCGCACTTCAAATGCCATTAACTTTATTATTGCATCTTGTGCTCTATCTAAAACGGGTCAAAGGGGTAAACAAAAAAATACGTGGTAACTAAAACTGAAACGGGTCAAACTGAAAAAAAAAATAATAAATAAAATAAAAATAAAATTAAAAAAATAAACTTTGTTACACGTAGAGGGGCGAGACTCTGCCCCATCTTATTATAATAGGACAGTTTGAGTTATGTTTTCTCTACCTAAACAGATCAACTAAACAATAGCTAAAGATGAAACGGGTCATAAGCTTTTTAATTGCTCAGAGAGTTCTAGATGGTAAGTGCATATAGCAACAATAAACCAAACACTTTTTGGAATAAGATCAGTAGGATTGATGCATATTGATACATAAAACAGTAGCATAAACCTTTTCATGACAAGGAAGCCTGAACACGGTCCTGGTATGCAGAAAGTAACGTAAAATGATGTAGAATATTCAGCATTCTTATTCCGTTCAACCAAAATAGCGAAAAATCAGTAAAGCTCCAAACAAGATCCATAATATTAAAAAAAAAGGCAGAAATCAAAGTACGAAATCCATATTATAACCAACCGACATAATACTAGTTTTAGAAATAGTAACAGACAGATTGTAGGTTTAATAAGAACTGAAATCTATTTGGTTCAATCTACCTGGATCGGATTGAACCGATTATTCAAAATAAAAGCTTCATCCTCCAACTTATATCGTTTAGCATCTTCAATCATCTTCTCGATCTCCTTTTTCGACACACTGCTTGTGTTTGTGATCTTGATTGCATTGTTACTGCCAGTAGTTATTTCTCTAGCCGAGACGTTCAGGATCCCATTAACATCCATCTCATAGCATACGCGAACCTCAATCTTCCCTGCGGGAGCAAGGGGAAGGCCAGACAGCCAAAATTCTCCCAAAAGAATGTTTTCGGAAGACTTTAATCTCTCACCTTGAAACACTGGAAGATCCATCGAAGTTTGATAGTCAATAACAGTACAGAGCATGNTGGCGATAATATGCTTGTTTAACCATGTTGTCTCCAAGAAGAAAAGAAAAGGAAAAAAGTGCATCCGGCAAATAAACATCCAAATTAATCTCTTATAAGAATGTAAATATGACAGTATCCATAACCAACTTTGTCTTGCATGGACTATGTGAAGAAAACCTAACTTAAACAAAATGTTTTTTAAATTAATTATGAACAATATTTCCTGCTGATTAATGTTTTAATTTAGCCAAATCCAAATGCATTTCTTTTCAGTTTGATATGAAAATTCTTGCGGCTAGATGTTTTAATCGACTATCACAGCCGAAACCGAGCAAAATCAAATATGTATTAGAGCATGCTTATTTCAGAGATACCAACTTATAAAATAAGATTGAGAATAACCATTTACAAAAATAGTTGAAAAAAGTAATCTTGTTTCATTAAAATAGCCTAGATTTGGAAGAGAAATGCTTAGAACCTGAAAGTGATGGCAAATTATTTGTAGCGCATTTTTTTTAGAACATACTATAAAAAATTGCAATAAGTCCTTTTATTATTTCTTACTATAATACTCCAATTTATGATCGAAACATAGTATCATATTAGTTTCACAAAACAGAGAGACTCTAGAGGGATACACAGGTGCATATGAGAGACGTGAGGGATGAACAAGGGATGTTCACATGAGAGAGATTGTGTAGTTTTTTTCTTATCTCTTTCGGGAGGGAATAGTACATTGAGAACACCTTAGTCAAACAAACATATTATTAGCCATAAATTAGAAAACAAGTACAGTTTTGGAATTTACTCTAATAGCAATGAAGAACAGTGACTAACGGAAGATGGTGTTCGTGGGGTTATAAGCAGCCTGGTTCTTGGCAGCATCACCAACCAAACGATCGGTGTCGTTAAAGGCAACACTTGAGGGGGTAATCCTATTTCTTGATCATTTGTTATGATCTCAATGCGGTTCTGCTTCCAAACAGCCACACAAGAATAAGTGGTACCAAGATCGATGCCAATGGCAGGAACTTCACAGCTTGCTGAAATTTCTTTCTTGATAGATACAGGCATTATAGTCTTGCAACGCTTGTTGCTTTGGGTACTAGCTGTCTAGCTGTAAAAAAAAGCTTAGCCTCTTTGACATGTACACTGTGAAATTATATTAGACACTGTTCAATATAAATAATCAATCAAGTATTATAAGCTACTAGCATATTATAAGATTAATCTTCGCTATCCTAACAGGTCCAACTGGCTAAAACAATAAACCGGCTAAAATAATAAACTGGCTAAATGCAATACACAATAAAAATAATAAACTGGCTAAATACAATACACAATAATGGACACTATGAACTTTGACACATTATTGGCTTTGAAATGAAACTTTCAGCAAGAAATAAAAATGACCAAGGTCCAGGTCTATATATCCTAATTCACGTCTTTTTTACATTTTCTCAATTCTTCTCCACAACACGATTTTTGCCCATTAAACCTTCGTTAAAGCAGTCTTGATCGTTAAATCTCCTAACTAGTTTTATTCGGTAATCACCCCAAAAAACACATATTAACATTTATCATGCATCTTCACCAATGAAAATGGTTTATCATATGTAATAAAGTCAAAAATCAAATAACCTAGCTATTACTTCTGATCATGAAACAGTTGGTTATAGTACGTATTTTACTACCAATTATAAACATACATAAATCAATCAACATGATCGACACATTACACATGCAAAGACATATGCAACTAGTAAAATAATAATAGTAAATTTTTATATATGAATTATAGTACCTTATTTGCTTGAAAACGTATCTCTTCCCTTATGCCTTGCGCCGACTTTAACAAACTTTTAGGGTTTTATGAAATGACTAGGGTACCCGCGCGATGCGGCGGCGGGTACCCTGTGACTATATTTTCTGGCAATGTGATGTTATGCGGCAATATATATATATATATTTTTTTAACAATTAATTTACAAATAATAATAACTTTAGTTAAGACAATAATATAATTCCATCTCTTGTTAACAGAAGCTACCACAAACAAAAATCTTGATTCTTTTCTTCAACACAATCACCTTTAAATTTTTGGACCTACATGCGACCTTTTAGGCCAGTAAGGCGACCAACATGGTGGTTTTGAGATGGGATTATAGAAACTCAACATAATCGCGGTCCAATATTATATTCCAAAAAATTCACCACAAAAGTGGTAACCAACAAAAAATTTCGTCTATACAATTTAGCAGGTCAAAATGTTTTACCAGTCCAAGTCCAATAATTTAGCAAGTCCAACCCAACATTTACCCTTAATTTTCAGATCTAAATACAAAAGCCCAAAATAAAATTCAACCATGCAACCGAACACACTTAAACCTAACCCTACTAACACACAAGCTTTACCCTAATACTAACACTCTTACTTAAAAAATAAACGCAGCCACCGAATTCTTTTTCTCATCTTCAACCGTATAACAACACTAACACATACTCATACAACCCTTTATTCCTTCAAAACAAGTCTCAAATTGAGATATTGTCTTTCTTTCTTACAAGTTATCACAACCGTATTTTTCAACACAAACACACGTTTACACAAACCCACAAACTCAAACAAATTCCTTTATATTTTACTGCAACAAACCGAATCACACAAGGACTACAAGCTCTTGTCTGTTTGATGTTGGTTTCGAACCCAAGTAGGTGAATCTTGTTGTTTGTGTATCTTTGACCGAACAAATGAGAGAATGTAAGAGAGTTGTTATCATTCGTTTGTGTATCATTCTTTTCAAATGGTTGTTCCATCTTGCGGCTATAAGAAATCAGAAGGTGTTCTTGTTTTATGTTTTAAGTTTATAGAAATAAGTTGTGGTGCTGATTATTGATAGTGTTTGGTTCGAGATTTTTATGGCTCGGAATTAAATATGGATGAGTTTTAATGGAGCGTTATATATGATTGTAATTTTGGGTGTTGGGGTGTTTTTAATAGCATTAATGTAGAATTCATATAATTTTGGTCTGAATTTCATTCCGTGCTATTTTTTGTTGTACACCATGCTTTGGTTATTGTAATTATGAAAATTGGTTGCTTTAAAGTGTTGTAAACTATGCATCATTTTTTGTAAATCTGAAAATTTTGGAGAAAAAGTGCTTCCTCTATTATATGTAGTATAGATTATAGAGGAGATTTTCAAATATATTTCACCCATAAATCAACTTTAAATTTCACTTTCAATGGTGTCAATACAGACCCTACGGTTTACGTACGTTATTCCAACTTTTGACCTCAACTATGAAATATAATATAACTGATGAGATTTTATCAAACTATTTATTGAAATACTGTAAGTAAGTTTTATTTGATATACATGATTATGATGGAAATTATATTTCATGATCGTTGCTGATTTTTTTTTTTTTTTTTTTTTTTTTTTTTTTTTTTTTTTTTTTTTTTTTTTTTTTTTTTTTTTTTTTTATTTTTTAATTAAGATCAGACTACTTATTTGAAGATATGTATATGATCAGGCTTTGATTTTAAGTCATGGGAGCAACTTTCACATTTTTTTAAGTGCATTTGTCTTGACAAAATTCTGTCTTTTATATGGCGAAAAATAGATTGCAATATCTTTAAGATCCAAATTGCGTTACAAGTACTCAAGGAGGCAAGATGCCAAATATATATATACTAGATCAAAGCCCGTCCTCTATATTATACTTGAAAAAGTCAATTCACATCACATGTATTCATAAGTTTATAGTTTGCCACCTTATTAGAATAACTATGAGAATATTACCTTTGGTGGACCAACGGAAAAGCCACACATTTCACTAATCTACACAGAATCATAAATATATCTAGTTGTATTGTTCTCATAATGAGAAGATCGGCTCTAATTGGTAAGTTGTTAAAAATGAATAAATATACTAACAATCTGGTTGTATCATGTAAAAAAAGAGTATATTTGTTCAATCAAATTAATATAACCAATACATATTTCAAACTACTTGATATGATCTTTTACATATTTTTATGATACAAATGTTGCATTGTTTAGCACTGCTCAAATTAAAGGGATCACCTTAATTATCAAATGAGGGAATGATCATCTTCTTTCTAGTAAATGAAGATCAAACAATCGCCTATAATAAAAGGTGGTGTGTGGCATGGTTATTTGATGAGTTTCTTATTGCTTTAGGCTTGTAATGTAACCATTACTTTTGAGGGAGCTGAATACTTTGTGCTTTAGAATTGTCATCCGAAAGTGGATCCCAGACTGCTTCAAATGATGTCGACGCTGAATTGCGTGAACTACGACTGAGCTTACTTGTAGAGATGGAGAAAAGGAAGCAAGTAGAAGAACAATCAAATGATATACAAAGCCAGTGGAGGAGGATATGCAAACAGTTATCTCTTGTTGGGCCGAATCTTCCAGAAGATCCTACTTTGTTGAAAACCAAACAATGGTAGTGTCGCTGTCTAGAGATGGTACCACCACCCGTTTCATTCTAATGATGTGTTACAACCACAGCTGATTATGGTAGGTTACTGTTGTGTAGATCTAGTTGTAACAGTAGAATGTATGGTTGGTTACAAGGTTCTAATAGTGGTTGGTTCCGTGGTAGTAGATCTGAGGGTGATGGTGGGTTATGGAAGCTGGAGGACATGCATGCATGAGTGGTGATATAAAATCACGTTAGAGAGAAAATCAATCAAGCTCATGAATCATGATGACGGTGACGATCGGGATTCTAGCCGGATGGGATTTTGTTGGGAGAGAAGAGCGTAAATGTGTCATGTGTGAAAGTTGGGACAAAAATGATAAAAAGTAAAATGATGAATTTACCCGCACATGCCTTGCACATGCAGTGATTTACCGAAACTATTTAGCGATCGTTACAAATAAGGATGAACCGCGTTACAAAACTTCATTATAAGGATTTACCATGCAAACAAAAAGCCGAGGGACGGTGGTAGTGATTTCAGCCAAACTACAAGGACGAACGGTGTAATTTACTCGTTATTTTATGATGAGTGTTGTTGGATTTTGCTAAAATTTCAAGATAAATCGAACGGACTATTTGATGCAATTATATGATTTATTTTGAAAAAAAAAATAAAAAAATTATTTGATTCTAAAAAATGACTATAAATTCGTTCCAGGGAATTCAGGGTATATGGGTGTTGGTGTCGATAGAAAAATAATGAATTTTTGTAATACTTATGTGTATTGTATATGTAGAAACTAGAAAGTAAATGTACATGAATCACTATGAATGTAATATGCTGAATAGTATTTGACATTAACCAGAAGCAAGTATTGTCAATGCAGAGATTTAGCTTGCACTTTTGAAGTTTCATCTCTCAAAGTTTTTCACACATGGACAACACATGCACTTTCAAAGTTGTAGTAGGGATAGCGCTTGCAATTTGGCTAAACCATGGTTATTGTAATTTACTCTAAATAAAGTGTGAATTTCTAAATTTCCCAATGATTATTACTTCGGTGAATTGTGAGTCATTTATTAACCAGCGAACATAAATAGACACAAGATCAGAATTGAAAGTGAAGTGCTCCTTGATCGTGTGAGGTGCACAAACTATGCCTAATACTATCTTTTAGAAACTCTTTACTTAAATTGTTGAAAGGTGAAACGTTTACTTCTTTGATGCTTGATTCTGTGTAATGCATTAAATCTAAAATCTCAACATGTCAAATTTATTTGAATAATACTTTACAACCTATGACTGCAACAGTTTATGTTATAAACTGATGACGAGCTTGTCGCATTTTAATAGCATATATTAATTGTGTTGATGGGTTTCAAACAAGACCACGCAGCATGCAATAGTTTCATGACATATTAATAGCTTTGAAAGATACCTTAACATTCAAAATAGTAGAACAGCACATAAACACGATCTCCCACTCAAATTCCAAAATGAAAATTTTAAAGTTCAGAGACAGCATCTGTTTGAGAACCACATGGTGTACTTTCACTAGCTTACTTTTTCAAAACTAGGTTCAATTTGAATTGCCTGCATATATCATCAAGCTCCATTTCCTTGTTCTCCAACTCATCAAGTTCAGCATCACAATTTTCATCAAGCCAGTCAATCGTCCCCACAATATGATGTTCTATGGCTTCCAAGTCTTCTACACTAAGCCCCATCTTTCTAAGCTTCAAACGAACCTTATAATCCTTCATCTTGGCTTTTAACTTATAAACATAGTCATCCAAAGCTCTATGAGCGTTAACTTTGTTCATGTGAGTTTCATCCTCAAGCTTATATTTTTCAGCATCTTCAATCATCTTTTCGATGTCCACTTTTGACAAACTGCCATTGTTAGTTATCCTGATTGATTTATTAATGCCAGAGGTTATTTCTCTAGCTGAGACATGAAGGATCCCATTAGCATCTATCTCGAAGCATCCAGTTATCTTAACTATCCCCCTAGGAGCAGACGGGATACCAGACAGGCTTAGTTCTCCCAAGAAATGGTTCTCGTTACTTCTTACTCTCTCACCTTGATAAACACGAAAAATCACACTAGTTTGATTGTCCTCAGTTGTAGTGAATGTACCTTCCTTTTTGGTTGGTATAGGTGAATTCCTTGGAATTAACACAGACAAAACACCTCCCTTAATTTCCACACCAAGTGACAAAGGAGTAACATCTATTAGCTCCAGACCCTGCAAAGCTTCATCACCCATGCCACTTAAGTTTGCAGCCAAAACTCCAGCACCGCAGGCAACCGCCTCATCAGGATTCATCCGTTGGCATAGTAACTTTCCATTAAAGAGATCCTGCAATAATTCTTGTACCTTGGGTATCCTGGTCGATCCACCAACAAGTACCACTTCATGAATGCAATCCTTACTCATACTGACGTCCCTCAAACAAGTTTTCACGGTCTCCATGCATTTCTCAAACAAGTCCAAGTTCACCTCCTCAAACTTAGCCCGTGTGAACTTCGCAGAAAAATCAATACCATTATACAAACAGTCAATGTCAACCGTTGTTTGAATNCAGGAACTATCACTTGTTGATATTAGAATATCACTTGCGATTCTGAAGTATCACTTGCGATGTTCATGTCACAGAACATTTGTGAAAGATACTTGTGATATTCAATATCACTGCGATATTCAGATATCACTCTGCGATATTCTGGAATATCACTTTGCGATGTTTCAGTTCAGAATGTTAAAATCACCTTGGAATTTAGAATATCACTCGCTATATCAGAATATCACTCGATATTTTGAAATATCAGCTCGCGATATTCTGAATACATCTCGCGATGATTCTGAATACACAAGTGATATATTTGATAATCACAGAATATCACTTGTAGATATTCAGAAGAGGTCTGAAACCGGGCTAAAACATTTAAAATCGAACGAAAATGAATGAAACGACCGAAAAGTCATGAAAACGGACGAAAATGCAAGAAAAACTAATAAAAGATGAATGAAAATTATATGAAACCATAGAAAACGACGAGTAAAACGTTAAAAATGGCGAAACGCTAGACAAAATAGGACGAAAACATATGAAAACGCACGGAATAACATAGAAACGACGAAAAAAAGTACACAAAAATGGACGAAAACGTATGGAAAACGACGAAGGAAACCATAATGAAAACGGACGAAAAACTTAGAAATGACAAAAAAACATAAGGAACGGACGAAATATATGAAAACGACGAAAACGTATGAAAACGGGCGAAAACGTAAGAAAGAAGACTAAAACGTATGAAAAATTTCAAAAACAGTATGAAGAACTAAAGAAAACGGACGAAAACGTATGAAAATGGACGAAAACGTAAGAAAACGGACGATATATGAAAACGGACGAAAACGCATGAAAACGGGCGAAAACGTAAGAAAAACGGACGAAAACGTATGAAAAAAATTCAAAAACAGATGAAAACGTAAGAAAACGGACGAAAACGTATAAAACGGACGAAAACGTATAAAAATGGATGAAACGTATGAAAACGGGCAAAAACGTAAGAAAACAGACGAAAACGTATGAAAACGAGCGAAAACGTAAGAAAACAGACGAAAACGTATGAAAACGGACGAAAATGTATGAAAACGAACGAAAACGTAAAAAAACCAACGAATATGTATGAAAAACGAAAAAAACGTTTAAAAAAAATGCGAAGTAAAAAAAAACAAAAAAAAAACAAACAAACAAACAAACTTGAATTAAAGGAAAAAACGTGAAGTTAAAAAAAAGAAAGAAAATAAAAAAGGACAAAAAAGAAAAAAGGAAAAAAAAATGAATAAATAAGATAGACAAAAGGACAAGAAAAAAAACATGGACTTAGGTTGTCTTATTAAATCTTAGGTTAATCCCCACCATTAGATCAAACTAAATGGATGGTGGGGATTTGTCCCTCAGTTTGCAACAAAAACTTAGTTTCTAAAATAACTCACCTCTTTGAATAGAATGCAATCAACAAAGTTTCACCGTATATTATTATCTCTATATTCAAAATGGTATCAAGAGCCTTTGTCATTCGATCCTAACAAATCTAAACTCTTCCGCTGCCGCCTCCGACCGCCGGCTACACGCCGGAGGTTTGGAGGGATCCCTTTAAACTTTAACCTATGTAAGTGCTATAATAAACCCCACCCATGATGTTTATTTGTAAGGTGGATCTTTATGTTTTTCTAGGAAAAAATACGCCCGTTTGTTTAGAAGGTTTTTTGGAGGTTGAAGTTTTAGAACCAACTTTCGTTTTCTTTTAGTTGTAATTTCCTTTGTTTTAGTGTAGGGGATAATTTGGGTTATCCCGTTTGTTTTAGTTGTAGGGGATACTTTAGGTTATCCCGTTTGGTCAGGATACTTTGGTTTATCCTGTTTGGTAAGGGATACTTTGGTTTATCCCATTTGGTTTGGATACTTTGGTTTATCCTGTGTGGTACGAATACTTTAGTTTATCCGGTTTGTTGCCTGCTGCTTAAGACGTGCTTCCACTTGCTGTCGAATATCTTCATCAACAATTATTTATTTTCTTTAATTTATTGTTTATTAGTTTTTAATCTCCAGTCCGAGCTTTCGCGATTTCACCGCTCGAACTGCGAGGGAGTGTTAGACTATTCCACAAAAGGTGTAGATTGGCGGGAACACCCTGACCTCGGATGCCTTTTGGCACCAGCCATTGTCCACCCGACAAGGAATAGCTCCGGCAACTCTCCTGGCCAAGTGGGGCACCAACTGGAGTGAGCACGAGCCAAGACTCGGACCCCTGAGCTCTTATTCCACAAAGTCTCTCCAGTGTGCCTATAGGTTTTGCGGAGGTGGGTACCTATATGAAGCAAATGCCAAGGATGGGACTTGAACTTGGGTATATTGACTCAAGCACAAGTGCTCCAACTATTGGACTAATGCTCCATTGGTTGTGAGTAGTTGTCAATTAATGGGTAATTGATATTTACCCAAAATAGTTATTGTAATCCTCCTATATGTATCTTACTCTTTTGAATAGAATGCAATCAACAAAGTTTCACCGTATATTAAAATCTCTATATTAAAAAAAAAGTATATTTGTTCAATCAAAACATAGAATCATTTATTATCTCCTTGTTGGTAAAGTATCTTTGCTATACAAAATAACCACAATAAAACTCAAGTTCCTGATGTATATAAAAAAAAAATATGAAAATAACCAATACATATTTCAAATTACTTGATATGATCTTTTACACATTTTTATGATATAAATGTTGCATTGTCTAGCACTGCTCAAAGGGATCAGCTTATCAAATGAGGGAATGATCGATCGTCTTCTTTCTAATAAATGAAGATCAAACAATCGCCTATAATAAAAGGTGGTGCGTGACATGGTTATTTGACGAGTTTCTTATTGTTGTTGGCCTGTAACCATTACTTTTGAGGGAGCTGAATACTTTGTGCTTTAGAATTATCATCCGAAAGTGGATCCCAGACTGCTTCAAATGATGTCGTCACTGAATTGCCTGAACTACGACTGAGCTTAATGGTAGAGATGGAGAAAAGCAAGCAAGCAGAAGAACAATCAAATGATGTACAAAGCCAGTGGAGGAGGATATGCAAATAGTTATCTCTTGTTGGGTCGAATCTTCTAGAAGATCCTACTTTGTTGAGGAACCAAACTCTAGATGATATTGATCAAGAAATATCCCGTCAAGTTAACCATATCCGTTCTGTATCCAATTCTATCGGTAGGGAAGAAGCTAAGGCCGAGCTTNTGAATGATTTCGTTAAGTCACCCCATGTGCTTTGCACATGAGGGTATTTTAATCATTTTGTCACTGTCTTCTTCAACCAGTAAATTCCTATTTTATTTGTATTTATTTATATTTTATTTTATAACATAAAAATATAAACTTCGAATATAAAAATAAAAAAAAAACCAAAATTTTGTCAAGTATTTAATAAATGGATTAATTTCATATATCACGCTACTTTCACAATCAATTTCATATATACCCAAAGTGCAAGTATTAAATGCATAATGTACAATATTTTTCATGCATTTTTGGGTATATATATGAAATTTTCAATTAAATGAATCTCAAACATCAACATGAATCTCGTTTGCTTCTCTAATATATGTCCAGAATCACAGGACACCACCCCACACGTTCATTACATCTCTAGTTAATACTCTTCCATTAAAGACACAATTTCATTTTGTAAAAAGAATATCACCTTCATTTATCAATAGATCAAGATCAAGGTTTATGTAATTTCTCAAAATTTCACTCACACCTTGATATCACTATCATCCAACTATCCAAGAACGCAAACGTGAAACTGCCGCCGCTCGTATTACTTCTTATACTAGTTATAATGCCCGTGCACGCACGGGATTTTTTTTAAATTTTTTGAAATAATTATTTAAAAATTTTAATACTATTGTTAATTGCATCTTATCTATATTTTTTGTATTTATCTTCTACTTGTGTTGTGGATAAATATAAAATGTTACCTAATAAGAAAATAATATTTTTTTTAAATATCTTATCTATATTTTTTGTATTTATCTTCTACTTGTGTTATGGATAAATATAAAATGTTACTTAATAAGAAAATAATCTTTTTTTTAAATAAAATTATTACTAAATAAAGTATGGTTCCAATTTTTTTGAAATGAAAAATTCCCAATAGGGGTTTTGTTTTATTATATAAAAGATTGCCGTTATCACTGCAGAATGGATATCACCATCATTATGTTTCACCCACTTATACGAATATACCCACAAACAATGGTAGTGTCGCTGTCTAGAGATGGTACCACCACCCGTTTCATTCTAATGATGTGTTACAACCACAGCTGATTATGATAGGTTACTGTTGTGTAGATCTAGTTGTAACAGTAGAATGTATGGTTGGTTACAAGGTTCTAATAGTGGTTGGTTCCGTGGTAGTAGATCTGAGGGTGATGGTGGGTTATGGAAGCTGGAGGACATGCATGCATGAGTGGTGATATAAAATCACGTTATGTAGAGAGAGAGAATCAATCAAGCTCATGAATCATGATGACGGTGACGATCGGGATTCTAGCCGGATGGGATTTGTTGGGAGAGGAGTGTAAATGTGTCATGTGTGAAAGTTGGGACAAAGATGATAAAAAGTAAAATGATGAATTTACCCACACATGCCTTGCACATGCAGTGATTTACCGAAACTATTTAGCGATCGTTACAAATAAGGATGAACCATGTTACAAATTAAACTTCATTATAAGGATTCACCATGCAAAAAAGAGAAAAAAAAATAAAAAAAATGAAAAAATAAAAAAATCGAGGGATGGTGGTAGTGATTTTGGCCAAACCACAAGGAAACGGTGTAATTTACTCTTTATTTTATGACGAGTGTTGTTGGGTTTTGCTAAAATTTCAAGATAAATCGAACGACTATATATTTGATACAATTATATGATTTATTTTGAAAAAAAAAAATAA
>LBNU01030262.1:19359-32496 GCA_014162995.1 Artemisia annua | reverse complement strand
CTATGATCATCGCCAAGGATGGACTATCCCAGCTCCAGCAACAGGTCCCCTGCATAGTGTAGATAGAGGCCGTGTAAACTTTACATGCCACAACTACTTTAAAACCTTTAGATCTCGCATATAAGAATGACACGCCCATTACTTATAAACTTAAGTAATAAAATGAACGCTTACCAAACATATGACATTAGTACATACAAATTAACAATACTCACTCAAAGGAAATACTTGAGCTTCTATATCACTCTTAATAGTAGTCCCTTTAACTTCCAATGAAGAATACCATTAGTATATAAAAGTTCTTCAACATAACAATAGGGATTTTATACACGTCCTAACTTCATGCGATCCAGAAAAGAACCCAAACATAGAATGCAAACCACCATCCCGGTACTCCTGGATCATCCAAACTTGAATTGAGTTCACAAATTTTCCACCACAACAGTCGGTGAAAGACTCTTAAAACCACGGATAGCACCAGCAAGTAAACGTCTGCTCCTGAAAGTGTAATGTTTTAATGCAAACCTAAAATCAAGCAGAATACCAAAAGACTAAAGAAGTGCCAGTGCACACCAGCTAATTGGAAACTTCATCCCAATGACAACTCGCCTATAGCAGCTTCAACCATCATAAATGCCATGTGAACCAAGCATATATGTATAACGCATGTGAAGCCAAGGTAGATCTGCAACCAACTCAAATGTTATCAGTAACATGAATAAGGGTTTTTGAATAGGTTATCACCACAAAACTTAACTTACAAACTCTCCAAAACCCACGCTTCCAATACCTAATCCATCAATCACGACTGACCCATATGTCGACTTACATACCCAAGAACCATAATGGTTACATGCTAAAGAAGTATACCACGAATTCATTGTCAATCGACATTCACGCATAACAAGTGAAGAACCATAGCTGATCAACATCAAAAGACGAAACCATAAACGAGGAGATCGTATCATCAGGTATAACACAACCTAACAACCATTCGATTAAGGTTTTAGATGATTTAGATCCCAAAACATACAAATCGTTGAAAGATATTACCATAAAGGATAAACGATCCAATCACATACAACCCTAACTCGTTAATGAAACATAGAGAATAAAATCGATAAAAGAGGCTTAAGAAAAACAAAAACCGATTAACAAATAAACTGTCAATCGAATTGCGGGTATAAATATAATCATAAATAATTACCCCTTAATAAATAATCGAGTTTAAAACCGACTATATAACGAATCGTTAAGGGTTTATTGAAGGCGGCGAAATCAAAAGGATATAAGAATGAAAATGCACTAAGCACACCCCTTCCCAGATGTTATACCCTTAAATACCGATTGCATATCATATACAAAAACAATAGAGAGAGGCGGTTTACAGGGAGGTTATTGTGCCGATTGGGAACTGGGGGAAGGAGGGTGGCCGGATTTCGCCCTATGGTGGAGAGAGAATTAGGGTTTCTTTTTTTTTTTAACCTCTATAGCAGCTCTAAAGATCATAAATAGAAAATCACAGGCTGCAAGAACATGTGGCTTGCACAGATGAACATGAACTTCATCATCTCCCTAAACCCAACTTACAATTCGTAAAATATTTGCAGCAACAAACAATGCACCTTCCAAAACAGGTATGAACTCACACACCAGCAACAATGTGCACTGTATGAGAATCACAATGCAAGCAGGTATATCTTTACAATAAATCGTTTACAAAACCCCAAGAGGACAAAAAATTTTTATCAATGAAGATGCAAATGCGCCACGCCCAACGATGTCCAAAAGAAAACGTTATGGTGGAATAATCGCCCAGCCAGCAATAGCGTAGAAAATAACAAACCCTAAACAAGGGAATCGCATAGAATATAGATCCAGTACGCCAAAAAACCAATTAGGAATTGTAACGCTTAAACATGTAACGTACATTAGGGATAAAGAATAAATAATGAACCGACCTATAAACTATTTGAGTATGTTAAGGACGAATAAGGGATAGCATAAATCGATTTAAGAGGATAAAAATTAAAGGCGTTGATATAAACCCAAAAACGATTTAAACAAACAGTGTTAATCCTAAAGAACGAATCACAAGATGAAGATCTTATGAATAGCGATTAGGAATAATTAGGGAAAACCATAGCGATTTACTAACCCTCCCCAAAATAAAAAAATCGATTTGAAGAATACCAAACCCTAAATCGTTTTTTGCCTTAGATCGACCCAAGAAATCAAGATTTTCATCACCCACCTGTATTAATCAATGAGAAACAGTAAAGTTAATCATTAACATCAAGAGGAATCAGAAGAACAAGAGTTGAAGGATCGATTTTATGCAAAAAACGATTTGAGGAGTGGGGGTTTAGAAATCGCCCCTAGAGAGAATGTTAGGGTTCACAAAGTAAAAAAAGTAAGGTACAATTGCTCTCAACAAGTGAGCCTTTAGGGACAACGGCTCTTATCATGTAAGGGACAAATTTCCCTCATAAAGTTAGCCTTTAAGGACAACGGATCTCATCATGTAAGTGACAATTGCTCTTATCAAGTATGCAAGCATTAGGGACAACGGCTTTCATTATGTAAAAGGAAATTGCTCTCATCAAGTGAGCAAGCGTTTAGGGACAACGCCTCCCATAAAGTAAGGTACAATTGCTCTCAACAAGTGAGCCTTTAGGGACAACTGCTCTTATCATGTAAGGGACAAATTTCCCTCATAAAGTTAGCCTTTAGGGACAACGGATCTCATCATGTAAGTGACAATTGCTCTTATCAAGTGTGCAAACATTAGGGACAACGGCTTTCATCATGTAAAAGGAAATTGCTCTCATCAAGTGAGCAAGCGTTTAGGGACAACGGCTCCCATAAAGTAAGGTACAATTGCTCTCAACAAGTGAGCCTTTAGGGACAATGGCTCTTATCATTTAAGAGACAAATTTCCCTCATAAAGCTCGCCTTTAGAGACAACGGATCTCATCATGCAAGTGACAATTGCTATTATCAAGTGTGCAAGCATTTGGGACTACGGCTATCATCATGTAAAGAGCAATTGCTCTCATCAAGTGAGCAATTGTTTAGGGACAACGGTTCCCATCATGTAAAAGGAAATTGCTCTCATCAAGTGAGCAAGCGTTTAGGGACAACGGCTCCCATAAAGTAAGGTACAATTGCTCTCAACAAGTGAGCCTTTAGGGACAACGGCTCTTATCATGTAAGGGACAAATTGCCCTCATAAAGTTAGCCTTTAGGGACAACGGATCTCATCATGTAAGTGACAATTGCTCTTATCAAGTGTGCAAGCATTAGGGACAACGGCTATCATCATGTAAAGGGCAATTGCTCTCATCAAGTGAGCAAGCGTTTAGGGACAACGGCTCCCATAAAGTAAGGTACAATTGCTCTCAACAAGTGAGCCTTTAGGGACAACGGCTCTTATCATGTAAGGGACAAATTGCCCTCATAAAGTTAGCCTTTAGGGACAACGGATCTCATCATGTAAGTGACAATTGCTCTTATCAAGTGTGCAAGCATTAGGGACAACGGCTATCATCATGTAAAGGGCAATTGCTCTCATCAAGTGAGCAAGCGTTTAGGGACAACGGCTCCCATAAAGTAAGGTACAATTGCTCTCAACAAGTGAGCCTTTAGGGACAACGGCTCTTATCATGTAAGGGACAAATTGCCCTCATAAAGTTAGCCTTTAGGGACAACGGATCTCATCATGTAAGTGACAATTGCTCTTATCAAGTGTGCAAGCATTAGGGACAACGGCTATCATCATGTAAAGGGCAATTGCTCTCATCAAGTGAGCAAGCGTTTAGGGACAACGGCTCCCATAAAGTAAGGTACAATTGCTCTCAACAAGTGAGCCTTTAGGGACAACGGCTCTTATCATGTAAGGGACAAATTGCCCTCATAAAGTTAGCCTTTAGGGACAACGGATCTCATCATGTAAGTGACAATTGCTCTTATCAAGTGTGCAAGCATTAGGGACAACGGCTATCATCATGTAAAGGGCAATTGCTCTCATCAAGTGAGCAAGCGTTTAGGGACAACGGCTCCCATAAAGTAAGGTACAATTGCTCTCAACAAGTGAGCCTTTAGGGACAACGGCTCTTATCATGTAAGGGACAAATTGCCCTCATAAAGTTAGCCTTTAGGGACAACGGATCTCATCATGTAAGTGACAATTGCTCTTATCAAGTGTGCAAGCATTAGGGACAACGGCTATCATCATGTAAAGGGCAATTGCTCTCATCAAGTGAGCAAGTGTTTAGGGACAACCTCCCATAAAGTAAGGTACAATTGCTCTCAACAAGTGAGCCTTTAGGGACAACGGCTCTTATCATGTAAGGGACAAATTGCCCTCATAAACTTAGCCTTTAGGGACAACGGATCTCATCATGTAAGTGACAATTGCTCTTATCAAGTGTGCAAACATTAGGGACAACGACTATCATCATGTAAAAGGAAATTGCTCTCATCAAGTGAGCAAGCGTTTGGGGACAACGGCTCCCATAAAGTAAGGTACAATTGCTCTCAACAAGTGAGCCTTTTGGGACAGCAGCTCTTATCATGTAAGGGACAAATTGCACATAAAAAGTTAGCCTTTAAGGACAACGGATCTCATCATGTAAGTGACAATTGCTCTTATCAAGTGTGCAAGCATTAGGGACAATGGCTATCATATTTTAAATGGCAATTGCTCTCATCAAGTGAGCAAGTGTTTAGGGACGACGGCTCCCATAAAGTAAGGTGCAATTGCTCTCAACAAGTGAGCCTTTAGGGACAACGGCCCTTATCATGTAAGGGACAAATTGCCCTCATAAATTTAGCCTTTAGGGAAAACGGATCTCATCAGGTAAGTGACAATTGCTCTTATCAAGTGCGCAAGCATTAGGGACAACGACTATCTTCATGAAAAGAGTAATTGCTCTCATCAAGTGAGCAAGCGTTTAGGGACAACGGCTCCCATAAAGTAAGGTACAATTGCTCTCAAATGATTCTCTCTATGGCGAAAAGAAAAAAAAAAAAAAAAAAAAAAAAACCATTCACCTTCCATGCGATTCCCTAATCGATTCTAACCTTTAATTGTTTAATCCTTTTCACTTCGTGGGTGGATTATTATTTTATTGGTTCTTGTTCATCGTGGGTCGGTGATCTTTATGCGTTTTTTTTCTCTACGGCAAAACATAGATCTTTTCTACTATCGCTACTATTTATTCTTATCTTGTTTTGTAGTTAGTTCATGATCTCTATTTATTCCTACTCATTGTTGATTTCTGCTATTGACTTCACGTGGGTCGGTGGTTACTTTTTTTTATTAGGTCGATTGGAGATCTTGCATGAATTATCTTTTATCGCTATTGGTTTTGCAATTTGATCGTTCCTTGTTCCCTTAATCTTATTAGTCGGTTTAATGTTCATTAAATCGTTTCTATTATTTTTGGGATGATCAGAGGGTTTATTGCGCTATCACTGCTATATATTTTCTTTGGTTTGTTTTTGGATCGGGACATGTTTCATTCTTATCTTGACGATTTGTTACAAATCGTTTATTTTTTCATGGTTCGATCGTTGGTATGGTCTGGGTATAATCGATCTTTGCTTACGGATTATTGTTTGGGTGATCATATCTGTTGGGGATGGTCTTAATGCTTAAATCAAAACTGTTTGGTTTTGGTTATTTATCATGATGGTGCGTTATTACTGATCATGATGGTGCGTTATTAAAGGCTAACTTTAAAAGGCTAATTTGTCCCTTACATGATAAGAGCCGTTGACCCTAAAGGCTCACTTCTTGAGAGCAACTGTACCTTACTTTATGGGAGCCGTTGTCCCTAAACGCTTGCTCACTTGATGAGAGCAATTGTCTTTTTACATGATGATAGCCTTTGTCCCTAATCCTTTTTTTTGGGTAAAAGGGTTATTTCACCCCGGTAAATTTCATTACACCAAAAAACATTGAAGTACAACGGATGAGAGTAACGTCCCTCATCTCAGTCCCTTAGGACACTTACAGATTCTTATATAAGAATTACAGACCATTCTTATAACTTACCAAACAAACCAAAAGAAACGTTGAAGTACAATGGATATGGGTGAAATCCCATATCTGAGCCCGTTACATAGGCAAAAGTGCATACATAACAAGACACGACCATTTCTTAAAACTAAGAAATAAACACTACCACTTAGGCAAAACAAGACTAAAGAAGATCAACTACTTCCTTACTCGTCCTTGGAGCTTGATATCTTCATAAAATGCACCCAACCGTCCTAGATGATCGTATTGTTGATCAGTGAAGTCATCATAATCATAATAATCTTCCTAATCTTCCTGATTCCAAATGCTTGCACACTTGATAAGAACAATTGTCACTTACATGATGAGATCCGTTGTCCCTAAAGGCTAACTTTATGAGGGCAATTTGTCCCTTACATGATAAGAGCCGTTGTCCCTAAAGTCTCACTTCTTGAGAGCAATGGTACCTTACTTTACGGAAGCCGTTGTCCCTAAGTGCTCACTTGATGAGAGCAATTACCCTTTACATGATGATAGCCGTTGTCCCTAATGCTTGAACACTTGATAAGAGCAATTGTCACTTACATGATGAGATCCGCTGTCCCTAAAGGCTATCTTTATGAGGTCAATTTGTCCCTTACATGATCAGAGTCGTTGACCCTAAAGGCTCACTTCTTGAGAGCAATTGTACCTTACTTNATGAGATCCGTTGTCCCTAAAGGCTAACTTTATGCGACCAATTTTGTCCCTTACATGATAAGAGCCGTTGTCCCTAAAGGCTCACTTGTTGAGAGCAATCGTACCTTACTCCATGGGAGACGTTGTCCCTAAACGCTTGCTCACTTGATGAGAGAAATTGCCCTTTACATTATGATATCCGTTGTCCCTAATGCTTCCACACTTGATAAGAGCAATTGTCACTTACATGATAAGATCCGTTGTCCCCAAAGGCTAACTTTAAAAGGCTAATTTGTCCCTTACATGATAAGAGCCGTTGACCCTAAAGGCTCACTTCTTGAGAGCAACTGTACCTTACTTTATGGGAGCCGTTGTCCCTAAACGCTTGCTCACTTGATGAGAGCAATTGTCTTTTTACATGATGATAGCCTTTGTCCCTAATCCTTTTTTTTGGTTAAAAGGGTTATTTCACCTCGGTAAATTTTTTTGGGTAAAAGGGTTATTTCACCCCGGTAAATTGCATTACACCAAAAACATTGAAGTACAACGGATGAGAGTGACGTCCCTCATCTCAGTCCCTTAGGACACTTACAGACTCTTATATAAGAATGACAAACCATTCTTATAACTTACAGATTCTTATATAAGAATGACAAAACATTCTTATAACCTACCACCCAAACCAAAAGAAAATAGAAGTACAATGGATATGGGTGAAATCCCATATCTAAGCCCGTTACATAGGCGAAATTGCATACATAACAAGACACTACCATTACTTAAAAGTAAGAAAAAAACACTACCACATTGACAAAACAAGAGTAGAGAAATCCTTAAATTTTCCAATCGTCATAGTAGTTCAATCCTTTCAGCTTCAAACCAATTGCACCTTCTATTAGTATTATGCCAAGAGCACAATCTAATACCCTGATGAGAGTGACTTCTGTAGCAATTCGAACTTGAAGCATAAACATGGTCTAAACGACCCCAACCTTTCAGCATAGAATAACTTGAACCGATCTTCCAACCATTCCGAGCGAGACACACAAAGAGAACTAATGGTCAAGTTACAATGACAACAAACAGTATGACAAGATTTTGAGCACCCATGAATTGCTAAACGCAACCAATATTAGAATGCAAACCGTTGGTAGCAAAATCTGCCATAAACAAGCACAATAGAAACCAGTAGCATCGATGATGAATATGCTATAGGACACCAATTCAACCCAAAACAAATGTACCATAACAACACGCTGAACCATGCACCATTCATCACACAACGTAGCAACTAACCATAAGGCTTATGAAACCCTAACTCCAATCCCATCGTATACCAGGCCAAACAAAGTAAATACATCACTATAGCATCAAGCCTGATTGTAATACGAACCAAGATCAATCAATAGGATGATATCACACCCTAAATTCCACCATATAGTCCATAACGATCAGCAAGAATATCATAAAAACGTAGCAGCAGCATGCGACCAGAATGAACAAATCCAACGATTGCAAATACCTTAACATTAACTTCCATCTCTCATAACCCACAAACATAATCAAAGGCAACAGCGTAGAACATCCAATCAACTTATAAACCCTAAAACGGTTAAATACAGATCTGTAGTAGATCACGACCCTGCAATTAAAAAGTAAACCAAACCCTAAAAGGGTTTCGTTAATCATGAAGAACATCAAACCAATCCAAACGCACCATGTTAAATATAAACGATTAATGAAAACCGAATAGATTCAGAAGCATGAACATGGTACGCTCACCATCAAGAAGATCGCACACAAAAAAATAAACCCATAAATCCATACGATCCACCAGAAACCAAAAAACCCTAATCGCACAAGTAAAAGAATACCTCGGTAAATTTCATTACACCAAAAAACATTGAAGTACAACGGATGAGAGTAACGTCCCTCATCTCAGTCCCTTAGGACACTTACAGATTCTTATATAAGAATTACAGACCATTCTTATAACTTACCAAACAAACCAAAAGAAACGTTGAAGTACAATGGATATGGGTGAAATCCCATATCTGAGCCCGTTACATAGGCAAAAGTGCATACATAACAAGACACGACCATTTCTTAAAACTAAGAAATAAACACTACCACTTAGGCAAAACAAGACTAACGAAGATCAACTACTTCCTGAATCGTCCTTGGAGCTTGATATCTTCATAAAATGTACCCAACCGTCCTAGAAGATCGTACAGTTGATCAGTGAAGTCATCATAATCATAGTAATCTTCCTAATCTTCCTGATCACTAATGCTTGCACACTTGATAAGAGCAATTGCCACTTACATGATGAGATCCGTTGTCCCTAAAGGCTAACTTTATGAGGGCAATTTGTCCCTTACATGATAAGAGCCGTTGTCCCTAAAGGCTCACTTCTTGAGAGCAATTGTATTTGCTTGCTCCCTAGCACACACCTGCTTGTGTGGGCGATTCTAAACCCCCATTCCTTTAAATCGTTTTTTGCCTAACATCGATCCTACATCTCTTGTTCTTCTGATTCCTCTTGATGTTAATGATTAACCTTATTGATTATCATTGATTAATTCTGGTGGGTGAGGAAAATCTTGATTTTTGGGGTCGATTGGAGGCAAAAAACGATTTAGGGTTTGGTTATTTTCAAATCGTTTTTTCTGTGGGAGGGTTTAGTAAATCGATTTTGATTCTTCCCTACTTATGTCTAATCGGTTTTCATAAGGTTCTTGACCTTGTGATTCGTTTCTTAGGGATTAATCAAGGTTTGTTATCGATTAGGGAGTTATATTAACGGATTTTCTTTTTTATCCCTAAGTCGATCCCTAAATCGTTCTTAGGGACTCTTTGTCTCTTGATCGTTGTTTAGGGTTTCTTGTGGATCCGACTATATTAATGCTTATCTTTAATCGGTTTTTTGATTGATCCTTATCATCCCTTGATTGCTATAAGGTCGGTTATTCCTGCTTGTATATAAGGATTGATTGGTTTATCCCTTGCACATTTGTTGCATCTTTGGTTTTGATTATCTTAATGTGCTTGGGATTTTGGTGCGTTTTGGTATTGGATCTGGTGCTTAATGGTTTTCTAGACTCTTGTTAGGGTTTAGATTTTTTATCTTGCAAGTAATTGGTGGTACGTTGCTGCTGCATGTCACATGGTTTTGGGTGTTGATGTTTAACGGTTTGTTCTATTAAAGATGTACGTTTGATGAAAGTGGGTTTAGAGAGATGTAAGTCAAGTTTTGAAGGTAACCTTGTTCAAAAACCTTTCTGTCCATCATAGATCTGTACTCAATGTTTACTCTTAATGGTCGTGTGATTGATATTATGGATGCTTATGGAAGTTAGGGTGTACTACACCTTAGTGGCTGTTCAAGTCAAGATTGAACAAAGTTGTGATCATATTGGCTCAAGTTGCTTCAAGGTACGTGTCATGCTTGATCTTATGAAGGGTAGAGCTGTTTGTGATTACATGTTGTTAGAGCATGGTTTTTTCTACTTTTTGGGACCTGAATTCATATATGATGATCCATGGGTGAGGAAAGGCCTATGCTTGATGGGTACAGTTTGATCCCTAGATTCCGGGCAGACTTCATATTTAGGGGATGATTGTTACTCTTTGTGGAAGTTAAGTTGGAAGGGTCTTGTTCAAAACCTTCGTACCTACAGATTGTAAGTTGAAGATCGCTTGGATGTTTATTCTTGGATCCTTCATGGAAGTTACGAAGAACTACCAAAGTGAATTAGAAGGCTCAAGTGTTTCTTGAGTAGTTTTATCATGTAGTATGTACTTTTCATTATTGGTAGGTTCTTTTTATGTAAGTTATAAGAATGTGTGTCATTTCTTATAATAAGAGTCTGAAGTTCCTCTGGACTGAGTCCGGAGGGAAGTCACCCTCGTCCTTTGTACTCAATGTTTTTTTTTTTTTTTTTTATCAAAAAAGGTAAATATATAAATAAAATGAAAGAGTTATGTACAAGTATAGCACAAGAGAGGACAAGGAAACAAGACAATATCCTAACTCAAGTCTCACTTGCCTGGAAACAAAAAGAAAAAATAACCAAGACCAGATAACAACTAACAATAAATAGCAAACAGCCCAATGCCACTATAAAACATAACCCATCCCCTGGAAATCAGATCAGTATAAGGACAGCTTAAACTAGATCACATGTGTTACCTGAATTACATGAGATTCTCCAAAAGGGACCAACCAATGGAGTTCCAACCATCACCCATACACAAGCAACCCATAGAAAGCACTATACTGAAATAAGACCAGGAGATACAATAAACAAAACACTATCCAGTATAATCTTTCAAGATGATCATCCAGAACAAAATAAGCAAGCCCATCAGCCAGACGTCTCAAACTAGAAGCGAGCAGCCATGAAGTAGAATGAATCAACACCAAAATCTAGGGAAATGATGAATCGTCATAGACATCAATCATCCAAAAACCTGTCTCGTAAAAAACCTTGCCAAATAAAAACCCTGTGGAAAATTGGAGCAAGGAAAAAGAGACAGGTATGTTTGCGTTAGAGTACCCAAAAGATCAAAACCAATAAAGCACAACACCAGCTAACACTAACCACCCCATACCCCACCCAAGACAAAGAGAACCACACAGATCAATATAACAGCAAGAATAGTTACCCCAAACATACCTACAGATAAAGAACAAACATATGACATAACCTGGACACCATCACCAGCACATGTCTCATTATACATTAAACTCATTTGAGACCATATCAACCATACAAGTCACCAGCGCAGAAGAAAGAATCGAGTTCCTGTAGTGCATAACCATCCACCTCCCAAAACTACCAAACTGATTGGCCAGTGCAGGAAGTAATCCTTGCTTCTGTAGTGCATGTTACCAGGGGGTGAATAAACCCTTTACCCAAAAAATGGCCTAAACTTTTATGAGGCAATTTGTGAGGGGCCCGTTGTTCCCCTTACATATAAGAGCCTGTTCCCTAAAGGTCCACCTGTTGAGGGCAATTGACCTTACTTTTAGGGGAGCCGTTGATCCATAAACGCTTAGCTCACTTGATGAGAGAAATTACCACTATTACATGATGATAGCCATTGTCCCTAAGCTTGCACATTTGATAAGAGCAAATGTCACTTTACATGATGATTAGCGTTTTCCCAATGCTTGCACCTGATAAGAGCAATTGTCACTTTTACATGATGAAGATTGTTTGTCCCAAAAGGCTAACTTTAGAGGGCAATTTGATCCTTACATGATAAAGCGTTGTCCTAAAGCTCACCTATTCAGAGCAATTGTACTTACCTTTTATGGAAGCTGTTGTCCCTAAACGCTTTCTCACTTACTGAGAGCAATTGCCCTTTCATGATGAATGCCATTGTCCCTAATGCTTGCACCTTTGATAAGAGCAATTTCACTTTACATGATGATAGCCGTTTTCCCTAAGCTTGCACCTTTGATAAGAGTAATTATCACTTACATGATGAGACCGTTGCCCAAAAGGTTAACTTTATGAGGGCAATTTGACCCTTACATGATAAGACCGTTGTCCCTAAAGGCTCCTTATTAGAGCAATTGAACCTTACTTTATGGGAGCCGTTTTCCCTAAATGCTTGCTCACTTGATGAGAGCAAATGCCCTTACATGTATGAAGCCATTGTCCCTAAGCCTGCACCTTGATAAGACAATTTCATCTTACATGATGAGATCTGTTGGTCCCCAAAAGGCTTAACATTTATGAGGGCAATTTATCCTTTATAGATAAGAGCCGTTGTCTCTAAATGCTACTTTGAGAGCAATTGTACTTTACTTTAGAAGCCGTTTATCCTAAATATGCTTGCTCACTGATGAAGCAATTGCCTATTACATGATGATAGCCATTGTCCCTAATGCTTGCACTTGATAAGAGCAATTGTACACTTACATGGATGAGATCCGTTGTCCCAAAAGGCTTAACTTTATGAGGGAAATTTGACACTTACGAATGATAAGAGCCTTTGTCCCTCAAGGGCTCACTGTTGAGAGCAATCTACCTTACTTTTTGGAGCCGTTGTCCCTAAACGCTGTCAGTTGAATGCGTGCAATGCTCCGTTTACATGATTAATAGCCCTTGATCTAAATGCTGGCACCTTGATAAGAGCAACTGTCAACTTACATGAAAAGATTCCGGTTGTCCCACAATGGCATTAACTTTATGAGGCCAATTTGTCCCTACATGATAGAGTCAGTTGTCCCTAAAGGCTCAATTATTAGAGCAATTGTACCTTACTTATATGGAGCCGTCTGTCCCTAAACGCTTGCTCCACTTGATGAAGCAACTTGCCCTTACATGATTGAATAGCCATTGTCCTAATGCTTGCACCCTTTAGATAAGAGCAAACTTCACTACTTTGAAAGATCCTGTTGTCCCTAATATCTCTCTCTT
>LBNU01030261.1:0-26876 GCA_014162995.1 Artemisia annua | reverse complement strand
TCTTTTTCTGGGGAAAGTTTATTTGGTGAAAAACTAACTGATTTTGGTTAAAAATTTGAATTCATATATTTAGTATCATTTAAACATTTTCCTTTATTACCAAAAGTGTTTTTCAAAAATATATAATATGTTTATATTATTTAATAAGCTTTTTAATAATTAATTAAATACCCCTTTGATCATGAAATGTATTAAGCACTTGTTTATTCATACCTTAAGTGATTTAGTTGGATAAAATGATATAAACTAACTTAATACTTGTTTACGTAGTAATCTTACGTTTAATGATTTTACATTTTGTGATCGTCAAAACGTAGAGATATCGAAAAATATAAATAATATTTTTATGCATTATTTATATCAACAAAGACAGTAGATTATCACCCAGGAAAACACAATAACCGGAGGTAGACCGACGTGTGGAGGGGCAACCTGCCCAGTCAGCATCTGTATAACCAATAAGAGAAGTAGTAGATGAGGAGTATAAATGAAGACCATGATCCAAAGTCCCCTGAACGTATCGCATGATACGTTTAAGTGCAGCAAAATGAGGCTCCCGTGGATCGTGCATGTAGAGGCAAATCTGCTGTACGCATAAGAGATGTCTGGTCGTGTAAATGTGAGATACTGAAGCCCACCTGCAAGACTTCGATACAATGTAGGATCCTGTACTGGTACCCTTTCTGGACCCAGTTTGGACTCAGTATCAATGGGAGTCCGTGAGGGGTTACAATTAGCCATGTGAGCACGCTCAAGAAGTTGGAGCGCGTACTTCTTCTGCGATAAGAATAATCCTGTAGAGTGGCGAGTAGCAGAGATACTAAGAAAATAATTGAGTGCCCCAAGATCAGTCATATCAAACTCACTATGTAAAGAACCAATAATCTGCTGAAGAAGAGCTGTAGAGGAGGCAGTAAGAATGATGTCATCCACATAGATAAGTAAATAAGCAACCTCGGATCCCTGTCGAAAAATAAATAGTGAAGAATCACACCGGCTATGGTAAAACCCAGCCCTTGTGGCCTAACCTGCAAAATGCTGAAACCAAGCACGGGGTGCTTGTTTCAGTCCATATAGAGACCTCTGCAAAAGACAAACATGGTGAGGGTATCTGGGGTCAACAAATCCTGGTGGCTGATGCATATATACAGTCTCAGTCAAATCACCGTTAAGAAAAGCATTCTTAACGTCAAGCTGATGAATAGGCCAGTTGCGAGAGACAGCAAGGCTAAGAACAGTGCGAATGGTTGCCGGTTTGACAACCGGACTAAATGTCTCGTCACAATCGATACCAAGTTGCTGACTACTGCCATTAGCAACCAACCGAGCCTTATATCGGCTCAGAGTCCTGTCAGCATGAAAGTTATGCTTGAATAACCACATACAACGAATCAAATTAACATCTGATGGCCTCGGTACAAGAATCCAAGTACCTGTTGGTATAAATATTACGATATTTAATCTAAACATCCTCTTCATGTTTTGATGATGACAAAGATGTAAGTTACAACACACAACGTAAAGTGCTTAAGTTACTTGTGATCACAAATCATCTATGCATTCATACGTCAACATCTTTCGACATCTCAACGTCTTGAGTATGCTTCAACAATCACTTAAGGTATGAATAAACAAATGTCTAATACATTTTATGATCAAAGGGATTTTATTTTGACACCACAAATTTTATAAAATGTTATAAACATTTTATATATTTTAGAAAAACACTTTTGGTATTTAAAGGAAAATGTTTAATTCAAAATAAATATATGAATTCAAATTTTTAACCAAAAACAGTTAAAATTTCACTAGATAAACTTTCCCCAGAAAAAGACAAATTTTCTGACGTTTTCGATAGGGCGGCCCCCTTAATTATATGGGCGGCCCCCTTAATTTTAAGGGGGCCGACACTTATTTAAGGGGGCCGGCACGCTCCTGTTGTCAGAAATGATTCCCTATAAATACCTGTTCATTTCTGCAATTTTTCCTAACCTTTTGCACGAAAATTTTCAGTTCCAATCCTTTCCAAACATCTTTCTAAATCCTTTGATCATAAGATTATAAGCTTTTGTTTCAAGTGATTCAATCCTTCACCTCTCAAAGTGCAAGAGAAGAATACTTCTTATCATCAAGTCAAAGAAGTATTAGAGTTTAGTTAGTATTGATGTGAAGTTGTAGAAATAAGTTATGTAAGTATATGTAATAAGTAGATCAAGATGATCTTACTTAGTAGTGAGTCAATAAGTGAGTAAGAAGAGGTGTGAAGAAGTAGTAGTGTGAAGAAGTAGTAGTGTGAAGATGCCATGTAGTCGGGAAGAAGTAGTGGCGTGAAGTGGTCGAGTAGTTGTGAAGAAGAAGTGGTGTGAAGAAGTCGTGTGTAGAAGTTGTGTTGTGATCGAAGTCGTGTCATGAGTTTGGTCCTAGCTAGCATTAGGACTCGACATTTTGCTTGGTGTCGTTAAACGGTGTAAGCAAAGGTTTGTACGGTTTTCTCTGCCAAAAGAGAGCTTGTTGAGTAGTGTTGTGAAATCTCGAGTAGGTGACTCGGGGAGTGGAGTAGAGCAAGGAAGGTGTCCTTGTAGCCGAACCACTATAAATCATCGTGTCCGGTTTGCATCTTCTTTCTCTTATCTCTTTACATTTATTCTTGCATTTATCGCTTTATATCTATGCTTGCATATATGTGTTGGTTGTTGCTTATATTGTCATGATGATTGATTGTGTTATAGTTACAAGTTAATATTGTGATGGTGTGTATAATTATATGATATGATCTAATAGATTATTATTCACACTCCTTATATTGAGTTTAACTTAATAGATGATTTGATACAAAACGTTTTAAGATTTTAAAAGGAAAACATATTCACATAAAGATCAACCAAAGCTCTATTCATAAATCTAAGTTTTGAAAACAAACTCAAAAGCACACATATATAATTGATCATATTGATTATATATTGTTTTCATAATAAACTCTAATTGAAGATTTTGAAACAAACATTTTATAAAACGAAAAAGAGCTAAAACTATTCAACCCGCCTTCTAGTTTTCCACAGTACCATTTTTAACTAACGCATTATACTCATCAAACATAGCATTACGCCAGCGAGGTTCTTTTAAAGCAAGAAAAGGGGATTTAGGTATGGGAGAGATGGAAGAGGTATGTAGGGATAAACGATCGATGGGTTTGACAATGCCCGATTGAGACCTAGTGGTCATGCGGTGAGTTTGAGGAGGTTCATGGGCAGGTTGTTGTGAAAGAGTTGAATTGGTGTGGGGAGTTAGGTTAGTGGGGGGTGTTGGGGAGGGGGATGGGTCTTGAAGGTGTTGAGATGTCGGCGTTGGGCTTGTGGAGGATTGGGTGGTGGGTTGAGATGGAGGAGATACGGGAGTATTTATGATGTGGTTGAGGATGGGGTTTGGTGTGGATTCTAAAAATGTATACGAAGGAGGGGTATTGGGAGTCATTGATTTGTAAGGGAATTGTGTTTCATCGAAAGTGACGTGTCTGGAGAGAATGATTTTGTTTGTTTCTAGGTTAAGGCAACGGTAACCCCGGTGGTAATCCGGGAAGCCCAAGAAAATGCATGGGGTGGCGCGTGGAGCAAGTTTGTAGGGTGAATAAAGGTGAGGGTAGCAAAGGCATCCAAAAATGTGCGAGCGTGAATAATCGGGTTCTTTTTGAAAAAGGCGTGTATAGGGGATTTCGTTATTGATAGCGGTGGAGGGTAGAAGGTTAAGTAGGTAGGTGGCCATATGTAAAGCCTCAACCCAAAATGAGGGGGGTAGGTGTGCTTGAAAAAGGAGTGTGCGAATGACATTATTAATGGTGCGTATCATTCTTTCGGCTTTGCCATTTTGTTGAGAGGTTTTCGGGCAAGAAAATCTAAATTGGATGCCATGTTTAGCGAAAAGGATGTGGAGTTGGTTATTGTCAAACTCACCGCCATGATCACATTGGAAACTTTTGATGTCACATTTAAATTGATTTTTGACATAATTACGAAAATGCAAAAACTTATCGAACATGTCAGACTTGGATTGTAAAGGGTATATCCACAAATAATGAGAGAAATGATCAAGAAAGAGAACATAATATTTAAAACCACTAGAGCTAGTAATAGGAGAAGTCCATAAATCAGAGTGGATAATATCAAATCAATGTTCAACAATAGAGTTCGAATTTTGAAAGGGAAGCTTCACATGTTTGCCAAGTTGACAAGCATGACAAACATGTGTAGACTTTTCTTTATTACATGAAATAAAATTACGAGAAGTAAGGGTGCGTAGCACATCGTCACCGGGATGGCCGAGACGTTGATGCCATGTAGAAGGGCTGGTGGAGACAAAAGCAGTTGGAATAACAGATGGCTTGGTAACTGGGTATAGATCACCCGAACTGTCACATCGAAGGAGGATATGGCGAGTCAAGAAATCCTTCACAGAAAAACAAAAAGCGTCAAACTCAATAGTGCAGTTATTATCTCTAGTAAACTGACGGATAGAAATGAGATTTTTAATTATATTAGGTGTAACAAGAACATTATGAAGATGTAAGGGGGTATGAAGGGTAGGAATAATGTTATGTCCAGTGTTAGTAACGGGAATAGGATTTCCGTCGCCAACATATACAGATGGGTATAAACGTTTATTAAAAAGAGTACTTAAATTACTTGCATTAGAATTTGAATGTGAGGATGCACCTGTGTCCATGTTCCATGTCGGGTCTTGTAATGTCATGGTACTAAAGGCACTCGGGAGAGAGGTAGCTTGAGACGGGTACAAAGCGGGTGCGGGTCCGAGAATACTTGGCGTAGTGGAAGGCTGTTGGTAAAAAGGCTGGTGTGGTGGAGTGGGTTGGGCTGCTGTTGGATAGTAGGGGGAGTGATGATTGGACTGTAGGCCTGTTGGGGAAATAAGGGGGTTGAAGAGTGTTGGTTAGTGGGCTGTCGGCCCAAGGTGGTGTGATAAAGGTTAGGGGTTTGGGCCTGTCGAGCAGAGTAGTAACCAGGAGCCCAACTTAAATTGTTTTGGCTACTGATTGAACCAGACCTTCGATTGCCAGTATTATTTTTCAATCCACTTCTGTTTCTGTGATCATGTATAAACTTGCATCTCTCACCAAACTTGCACGTCCCCTTATTGAAATGGTTACACAGTTGTGGTAGGGTTTGTGATGTAGAGGAGTGAGCATTAGGAGCGCCTTTTGATCCCGACGAGTTAGTAGCCAAGAGGATGGAGGGAGAGGACGAACTGCCTTCAAATGTGATGGAGGAGTTGGTGTTCTCGTTCAGGGTGGACTCCTCAAGAAGGAGCATGGTACGGGTTGTTTCAAAAGTGGGGAGGGGTTCATGATGACGTATAATTTTCACGATAGTAGCAAACCGTGAATCTAACCCGTTAACCGTATACATAACCAAATTCTTGTCACTAACTGGAGACCCAAAGTTTTTGAGCTTGGCCTCCATAGAGTTTATTTTAGAGCAATAGTCATTAATGGACATGGTACCAATCTTTATGGAGCGTAATTCATTGTCGAGGTTAATTGCCCTAGAATCTTTGTTATCATGAAACAAGTTTTCTAGGTGATCCCAAAGAGCTTTAGCATAACCCGGTGTAGAAACTACTTGCTCTTGAAGGGAGTCACAAAGAGAACCGAGAATCCACATCTTGATGAGATCATCAAGCTTGCACCACTCTGTATTAGGATTGCTTGACGAGGCATCCTCTTCAATATGAGATTTCAGCCCGAGACTACCAAGATGTATTTTGAAGAAAGAGCTCCAAGAGATGTAATTGTGTTTTTTAAGGTCTAAATGAATGAGGACCTTGCTAGTTATACTAAATGGTATGAGTTTATCGGCAGAGGTGGGTGGAGGGGGGTTTTCTTGGCCTGTCATTATTTACAGATTGTTTTGTTTAAAGTGGAGAAGGGGCGAGAGAAAGATGAGGAGAGGGGAGGGGGAAGATCAGAATTTTGGGGAGGGGATTAGGGAAAGAATCGGAGGCTTGATACCATATTGAATATTTGATTTCCTTGATTTGCATTACTGTCATCATCCGTATATAAGGATTACAAGAGATAATTTTAGATACTAAACATGGGTTAGGCCTAAATAAATACAAATGGGCCTTAATACAATCACTAACTGGTAATACATAAAATGTCTCTAATACCGTTGTCATCAAAAGCAAAATCCTAAGTAGACAATACATTATTGTTTAAAAATACATATTATGTAAACTGATATATAGGTATCAGCAGGGGGATAAAAATCAATTATATGGGTTAAAAAATAAGCACCAGATTTGATACATTAGCACCTTTCGCATCACATCTACTTCAGGTTGTTAAACACAAAGAAACAAATAAGAATAATAATATACGTCGAATAGTGTGTATTGAATATGTCCCTTGAATACCTTTGGCTATTGTAATGAGTGCTTTGATGATCTCTCGGACAGTTTAATGATGGTGAAAGATGGTATCAGGTTCTTAAACTGATACTCATCCATTGAAACTTTAAAAGCATACTTTTGACCAAAAATACATTTAAACTTAGTTGGGAAAACATCCAACTTACCAGCCTACATTTGACTAAATGTTTTGATGCATGTCATGTTAAAAAAAATACTCAAAATAAAAACAATGTTTAGGAGATAAATGTAGATGTTTTACCCTTTCACGCTTGTCGCACAACCGGTATGCAGAAGTGCCCCTAACCTCCTTGTCAGACATGAAAAAGCTTATAACCGGTAACGTATTGGACGCGACACTGAATACAGAATCTAACGACACAGTCATAATCATGTTGAATGAGGACCCCACATTATAATCTCTTATGCGCACTGAAACAAAGTGATTAAGCTGGCAAAAGGAAACACTAAGGTACCTTCATTAACATACACTTTATGTATGCAAAAATATACGGACAGTACAACACCTCAAGCAAGTACATCCAAACTCTATTATCTACAGGCTACAACATGTTTTATTACAGTAGATCTAATTCAATTATTTAGCATATGCTTTTTTATTGAAATTTTGAAACCCGACGCAAATAGAAGATAATGAGTATGTATACAGTGAACTCCATTTAAGAAACATGCTGCAATAGGTTCTTCCTGAAAACAATCAAACAGTGCACTTAACCATTGAACTTCATGAATATACACTCTATCTCCTCTCTTTTTTTCTCTACAGTACTTTAAACCCATTCAACATAAAATGGGCCAAAATGCGTAAATTTGGGTGATTCTGGGTCAAGTTGTGTGCTGGCCATGTCGGTTGACCACTATCAATTACGTAACCCAAATAAATCTATATGATCCCAACTTCTCACTGATAGAGCAGCTTAAACAATAATCAGAGTAAAATGATATGAGCTACTCCAAGTCGTGCATTGATTTTCAAATAAGATAGGAGGTTCAATTAAGATGATAGGAGGTTCAATTAAGATGGCTGTTGTGAAGTAGACATCTCCAAGTCGTGCATTGATTGTCAAATCTGCAAGATCATCAGCTCAAGTTATCCCTATATTTATAATGGTTGTAGCAGCACCAGCCTCATGAGCTGCAATGTACAAATAAATTGAGATGCCTCATTAAAATTAAACAAAACCACAAAATGCATAAGAGTTTATAAGATCCTTCCATAACTCTGTAACCACTTGCCTTTAACAGGTGACTGTATACAGTTGGCAGCGACATGTGAACCAATTGGTATGTTGTTACCTTGTACATTTGTAGCTGGTACACTGTTAGTTTGTACATTTACACGTGTGCGTGATGCATCATTTATGCCTACAATATGAAAAATCATCAGCCATTCCGCATTAACCTCTTAAATAACTAATGCACATATAAAGGAAATAAACTATAACATTTCTACCATAGTCACATGGAACGGGGATCGCTCCGGTACGGGATCGCGGTTCGCTATTTCTCAAAATCCGGTACGACGAGGGGTAGGCTCATTCCGGTTCGCTTCGGTTCGGTGTACCAAATACTTTGGTACGACAAACCCAATTATAATATTGTTTAGTTTCATATTTTTTTACATTCACAAGTCATAACTCATAACTAAACTTCAATGATATATTAATATTAATTTAATAAATACTATTTATTCTATACATATTTACATTGCATGTATTTAATAAATCATAAAACACTATATGTATACTATTTATTTAATAAATAATAAGATAGGACATGCTAAAAAATAACACCCTGCTAATGCTTTTTGAATAAAAGCGAACAAGTATTTATCCCAAGAAAATCTACTTAGTGGGATACATGGGGCCTACATATTAAATATACTTAATCTTGTACCAAAATTTTATACTTCTCTCTCTCTCTCTCTCTCTCTCTCTCTCTCTCTCTCTCTCTCTCTCTCTCTTTCGTATTATCTTCTTCCCCATATTATCTTGTACCATCTTCTTGCCCATATCAGATTTACATAGAATTACATTGGTGTATTACATAGTATTTAAACGCGTTTTCAAGTCCTATAAATCACCGATTTATGAATTATTGGATCGCTGATTCGCGAATTGTTGGATCGCGATCCGGTGCGAAATGGAACGGCGATTGGGAACGACTGAGATGGGTTTCAGTTCGCGATTTCCGGCAATCCAGATCGGAATCATACCGCGATCCGGTACGCGCGATCCATATCGAAAATCACTGCTACTTGGGCGATCCATGTGACTATGGTTTCTACACATATCACACGCAGATGTTAATTAGGCATAACCATTGACTCACCTGCAAGTGACACCTCTGTATGGTCATTATTCGAACCCGCAATTTCGCGCATAGTATCCCCGCGTATATTTACACCTGTGAAATCAACAAAAAATCAAATGCGAAAAGATCACGCATAGCGATACGCATCACAGCTGCAACAAATTTTGACAGTCAAAAAAACCAAGACACAGGCATTCCTTATATCGTTTGCAATAGAATAACTATTATTGTCACAACTCCGATAGAGTGGATCACTGTAGACTGTTGGGTGCATAAAGCTATCGTTACAAACACATGAACATTAAAATTCAAGCAAAAAAACGTAACCCAAAAGGGAAAATAAAACGTACGGGAATTGCCGGCCGCATGAAAAATGCAAGGACTATCATCAGCATATTCATCAGTATCATATATCTTTATTTACCCTTTATCAGCTGTTAAACCATTCACTACATATTGACGTCTATTGTCATTGTTTACACAACAGCGACACATGACAATTACACAAACAAAAGCACCACAATTGACCAGCTTGAAACACAAATACGAACATTGAAACAAAAATGAAGAAATACAAACCTGTAATTCAACAAATTCAACGAAGGAATCAACATATATAACATTATCTCTTGGTTATAAGGAATCATCGTGTGCTCTATTTTTCCCCTACAAATGACAATAACACAAACACAATTTATCAAACAGTTGGTGTATATAAGAAACATACTTCACCTTCCGATATAAGCTGTGAAAAGGAATGAACATTGTTATACTGTTTTATGTATGATTCAACAGCATAACGTTTGAACTTTATTGAAATACTTCTGATTCAGTCTCTACTCATGGTTAATATCTGAAGTTACAGGCGGCAATTTCCACTGATGGTATCCTTGGTCGAAGAAAAGTTAAGTACAAGCCTCGAAAGTGCCAGTGGCCAAGAGTACATTACCCTTTAATACAATTTTCCTTGTTGTAATCATACTTTAAGGCAGCAAATACTCATAACCAAAGTGATATTTCTATTTAATGAGAACCCTAATGTTAACAAATAAATTATAACGTTATATTTTGTATCTGAATTGAAACAAAATAATTGTATTTTGCAACACATAATTCAAAATCCTGAATATTAAAATTAAATGATACTTACAAATTCGATTATCGATTATGTAAAAACCGATTTGTGATGTTACAGCGTGAATAAAAGACAGAGAGAACACATCGAAGTTAATTTTGTATGGTTTTATGAATCACTTGAGGAAGATTCAATTGGAATGTCTGGGCGCATAGAAAACACCGACGGGCATAGATCAAGGATTTGGTTTTGAGTTTTGAATCAACTAACATCCGGTAAAAAATTGATCAAAAAACTCAAATTCGTTACCTGTTTTAATTTGATGAACCCAAAAAATCAAATCCTGGAATGATTTGAGACGAAATTATTTTGGAAAGGTTATTGATATCTCGAAACTTAAGAAGGAGGAGCATAACATTAATTCAAGTAAATGCTCCACCAGTTGAATGACAATTACTTTACAAAAATATGGTATAGAAGAAGTCATAGAGTTCACGCTGAAGATGGGTAGTACTTTCTAAAGATACGGTGAAATATGGTGCGAGACACATCAGCGCATTGAATTTTTAGAAGCTTCAAATGATGGTACAAAAGTGCATTATATTAGAATACATAGATAGATAGATAGACATATAAGATTTGTTACACCTGTTTCTCGGGTATTTGGACCCCACCCTAGATGAAATAGACTAAGGGCCTTATGTGATTGGTTCGTCAACGAATGTTGCGTAGTGGTCAAACCCGATAGTCAAAGTGAAGGTCTAAGATTGTGTATTATAGTTATAGAAGATATGATGCTTAACTCAAGGGGCTAAAGTTGTTAAGTTGTAAATGTGTTATTAAGTTATGTGGCCAAAATAGGAATAATAGTATTTAAGGGACCATTCTTGTCAAATGGCCAAAGTTGTAATAGCTTATATGTGAAGTAATTCCCATAAGTTCCAGCGAATTCATTTGGTCTCTGGTGTTCGGTGATGTGACGAGCTAAAGAGAAAAAAAAGGGAAACACCAATTAGTGATGATCAATTGAAGAGAAGATTAGTGTTTGGATTTAAGTGATGAATCCCTTGCCATATCCATATACAAGTAAGTAATCCTTTATGAGGCTAAGTTTTATGATTGAAATGGGAAATCATCATATGATCAACATATGATCATATGATGATATAGAAAAGATGATGGGTAAGTTTTAATGGGTTATGTTAACCCTTGATTTTGGTATTGATTATTATGTGTTAGGTTTTGGTTAATTATGAAGATTGATGATGATGATGGAGGATGGTGATAATGATTATGAAGATGATGTCTTTGGTATTATATTAGCCATGGAATCCAAGGTAAGTAACTTTGGTTATGATATGTCTAATATTGATATTATCATATTATGATTATGAATGAAGGTGTTAAGGATTGAAAGTCTTGGCTTAGGTAGTGTGGTATGGTTAGAAGTTTGATTAGTTGGGTGATTGTGTGTAGTCCTTGGTTGTGGATTAACCAAGGTATGTGTTGGATTTTTGTATGATTGATGTTGTGTTTAAACATATTATGGTAATATGTGGTTAATGGTTGTATGGTATTAGTTTATGTGTATGTTCATGATGCAAGTATGAGTAATAGATGTATTATTCATATTCTAACATTGTTACTTACTAAGAGAAAGCTTATTATTTAGTTGTTTAATCTTTTTGTAGGTTGGTATGCTTTTATGGATGGCTTGGATATGGATTAAGGATTTGGTTATGTAAGTAGAAGGTTTGTATGTAATAGTAGCTTAGGTAGAATACCGAGCTCAAGTGTAAAGTTTATACCCCCGTGAGTCTTTTAATGGTTTTTGGTAAATGTGCCATCAAGTGTCAAAGTGTATGAAATGGTTGTTATAGAGATTTGGATGCCAAATGGGTGTTATGGTAATGGTTAACATGTTTTATGTATATGTAAAAGGGTGTTTAGATTAAGTTGTGTTTCTACCCATTTTGGGGTCAAACGGGTTGAATGGTTATGAAAATGATGTATTATGTTATGTTAATGAATTCTGGAAGTTTTGGTGTCGTTTTGAGTCATAGAAGTCGAGTTTCCGGAAAATGCATAATGTGTATTTTTGGGACAGTTTCTGTTGCACGGGCATAAAGCCATACCCTTTCAGGCATATGGTTGTATGCTAGTTACAAAATTTCTGATAGAACCATAAAGCCATACGCGTCTGAGCATATGGCTGTATGCTATAGGAAATGTTTTCTGAGTAGAGCGTATGGCTGTATGCCCAGAAGCATAAAGCCATATGCTCCAGTTTTTGGTCATTTTGTTTATTTCGTATGAAATCATCCGTGGCTCGTTAGAGGTCGTGCCACCCGTCGTGTTAATGGTAATTGAGTGTAGTTTCATTTAAAAATAGTCTAATGGTCTGAATATTTATAGATTTTTATCAGTCATTAAAAGAGTAACAGAAAGTCCGTTAAAGTGAAGTCGTTTCCGCGTTAAAAGTCAAATTTTTTGGTCTAAGTGGGAATGGGGTGTAACAACTTGGTATCAGAGCTTCGGTTTAAGTGAATTAGGTTTCCACTATAGGTTGCCTAGTCTTAAACCACTTGTAGAAGCGTTGAGCATAAGTGTTAGTGATGCGGGAATTAATTGTTAAGTATGAGCTGGATTATGTTTTATGCTAGATGAGATTAACGATGTTAAATAGTTGATTTGTGTTATATTGTTGATGTGTATGAGATGTAAGTTCGTGGGGACTTGAAATGCTTAAATGATTAGTTGGCCGTGCACCTCAGTTGGTGCCAGTGATTGTATTGTGATTATGTGAATGTATGATAGAATTATGAGGATGGAATGCGAATAGAAATGCAAGTGAATTGGAAGTTGTATGATGTCTTAGCTATAAGGTAGACTAGTGCTTGCGGTTAATTAGAATGTTGATGCTTAAACATAAATTGTTGTGCATTATGATATATGAGCCATAGACTATATGATTTGATTATGATGATGAATGTTCAAACACTTTGTGGATAAGTGTTGAGTGTTATTGTTTATGTGAAGCTAAGTCTATGGTATTAGTTTATTATATATCTAAGTTTTATGTGGTGTGCTTGAGAGCATGATACATAGAAGTGTATGAGTTGAGATATATGCATTGGAATGCGTATTATGTGATGACATAGTGATGAAGGAAAGTTGAAAGAATACGTTGAAATGTGAAATAAGTTAAGAAGTATGATAAGTGTTTGATAAGCCTAAATTTCTAGAAGGCTTGAAATTAAAGTATGATAGTGATTAGATGCTTGAAAGCATAAATTCTTATAAGTTAATTACATGAGAAAGTTAAAGTGTATAGTTAAGGGTGATAAGATCATGTACATATAAAACATGATAAGTAAAATGTGTTAGTAAGTAAATGGTTAAACGTGATGAGTAGAAATGATGAATGAGATATAGATTGCGCTAGAAGTCATAAGTGATATGAAGAGCGCTAGAAAGAGTTGTAAAACATGAATCGAATCATGTTAAAATATTGAAATATGTATGATGATAAGATGCACAATTTACGTGCATGAAAGAGTTGAATAGGCCAATGTGATAAAATGGTATATAGTGAAAGTGTGAGTCAAGTTACAGTTGACGGATAAATGATAGATTGCATTGTGGAATGCAAGTATAATAAAATTGGCAAGTGTTATATAGAAACTTGTTGAGATGAAAGTAAACATGGTAGCGAAGGTTGAAATTTCTTAAGGCAATGAGAAATGTTGAAATGGTAGTGTGTACTTAATGATAAAAGTACATGAAAAATAAAACGAGTAAAGATGTTAAAGTAAGCTTAGCTTGGATCCAATGCTCTAGTTTTGGCATCCTTCGGGATGGCCCAGCTTGCCGTGATGGTATGGATAGTTATGGCATCCTTTGGGATGGCCCAGCTTGCCGCGAGGGCATGGATAGTTTTGGCATCCTTCGGGATGGCCCAGTTTTCCGCGATGGCATGGATAGTTATGACATCCTTTGGAGTGGCCCAACTTGCCGTGAGGCATGGATATTACGGTATCCTTCGGGATAGCCAGCTTATCTTTATGACATGGAGGGAAAGTTAGAGAGATTGGATCCAAGGCTAGAAAAAATGGAAAGTAAAAGTAAGTATGATTGTTGTGTCGGAAGTACGTGAGTAGGATGATTTATAATCTCCTTATTTAAATGGATTGGGACGCCTCTTCATTTAAATAAAGAAATTGTAAATCGCCGAACCATAAGTTTATAATTCCTTACTTACATAGATTGGGACGCCTTTTTATGTGAGTAAAGAGTTATAAACAAGTGGGCTTATGTGTAGCCGATATGACATGAGTACGGGTAGAGAAATGAGAAAGTGAAAAACTAAAACAAGTTAGACATCATTAGAAATGAGATTAGACGTGAATAAAAACTTATAGCGACATTAAGGTCATGTGTGAACCTTAAGATAGACGCCTAGAATGAGTTTGTGTATTAAGTTGATAAGATAATGGGTAAGCATTCCCAAGATTTAATAAGAAAGGTTGCTTAAGTGATGTGTGAGAAAGATTTTGAAGTACCGTTTATATGGTACTAGGTATAATTTTGAGATAAGTCACCGATTTTTGGAAGTATATATGTGTTGCTATTATGTAAAATACGAAAGTGGCCGGTATATGATTTTATGTCATGTTAGTGCATTGGCAATTGATGTGGTAATAGTGTTGAAGTTTGACTTATATAAAGTCAAATAGTAGGTTTCCTCCGAATGATTAGTCGTCGTTGTTGGAAATTATAGATAAGCTCGTGATGAGAAGTGCTATTTATAGCAGATTATGTATAATGATTATGTTATGTTAAGCTTAGAATTGCAAGATCATCTAGATCGTTGCAATGAGATGTCTAAGGATTTGAAAGTATGAGGCGGGTGACTTAGGTTTTGCAACCTTTGCACTTACGTTATGATGCGTGGGTTTTGCAACCTTTGCACTTAGGTTTTACCTCTCAAGGGATCTTGAGAAGCTTACAACCCCCACCAGGCAGTGTACCTGACCGATGTAGTATAGTGAAGTGGCAAGTACCGGGGGATTGATCGTTCTCTCGGGGAATAGTGTCGTTAGGCTTGAAAAGCTACTCTAATTAGGTCTAANACGTCACGCTTTGACCCCAAGGAGGATGATTTTTACGCTAGATGCCCCAGAAAGGTTTTGAAGATTTAATACGTGACGGCGTCATGTGTTACAAAATGTAGGTCGTCACGTTATGTGCTAAAGGGAGACGGCCCAGAAGAGAATAGAGGGGGACGGCATCAGAAGTGGATCTGAGCAATCCGAATAGTGTTTTGGCGGCGAGGTGACGGCGTCACGCCCTATAAGGTGACGCCGTCAGATTGTAAATTCTATAAATATTCGTCTAATTTTCATTCACTAGTGTGCAACTTTTGGGAAGAAACCATAGCTCATTTTTTTTACTGTATTTTGAGGGTTTTCCACCCTTGAAACTTGGATGCTTAATTGAAGATAAGTCTCTTCCAAATCATTCAATATGTCTATGTATTGTGTGATTATATCTTATGCTTGTCTTACGATTAACATGCTAGGTTAGGCCTTTATTGTGTTTGCTAAGATCTAATGAAACCTAGCTATTGATTATATGTTGTTGGTTTGCTTGTGATTATTGTGGGTGGGTGAAGACGATGTTAGGCTTAAGAAAACTGGCTAACCTCCTATACGGTAACTTGCTTGAACGTCTTAAGAAACATGAATCGGGTGTGTACTACGATTATTTGGTTGTATTTAATGCATGAGCGAATTCTAATGATCCCATGTTAGGAGCTTTTAGTCAGCTCGACATGGGAGTGAAGTAGGAACTTATAGAGTTAGGGAAGATCGTACACGGCCCTACGAATGGTTTAAAGGAATACAACCCGTCATCTACATAATTACAACAAACCAATTAACATATAAAAGATAGCTAGGGAGTAAGGAAATCTAATTAAACACATATCTCTCTCATATAAGTTTCACAAACATTTCCATTTTCTTGTTATTTTAATTTAATTGCAAAAGTAGTTATTTGGGTTAGTTGACTAGCAACTAATTCCGCCCACTCTTCCAAAAACCGAGATTTTTACTTGCTTTCATAAAACATAAAAATACAAAAAGAATCATCCCTCAACCCTTAGACCTAATTAGAGTAGCTTTTCAAGCCTAACGACACTATTCCCCGAGAGAACGATCAATCCCCCGGTACTTGCCACTTCACTATACTACATCGGTCAGGTACACTGCCTGGTGGGGGCTGTAAGCTTCTCAAGATCCCTTGAGAGGTAAAACCTAAGTGCAAAGGTTGCAAAACCCACGCATTAGTAGTTAAGACGAATTTAAAAACAAAATAAAGCATTTTCACAATGTAATTTGAAACATGAACCAACAACAATAAAAATAAAACATACATACGGAAACAAATAATATCAAATAAACAAGCACACAAAACAAATAAAGCTTGGGTTGCCTCCCAAGAAGCGCTTTTCTTTATTAACGAGTCTTGTAGCTAGACTCAAAGTCACTCTACCCTACGTAGGTGAGTTCCGCATCAAGGACATCCTTAGGGTTGATATTGGTTGGAAGTTTCCTATTGGTGCGTTTGGTGAGATACATCCTCTCAAACTTCTCCCCATCCGGATCATATAAAGTCATCTTTATGTGCCATGATCCATCTCCTTCCTTAGGTGGCTTTTCCCAATTCCATTTATGTTTATCATCCTCGCTTTTCCGCTTATTCATTGCTAGGTTGATTGGCAAAACTCCTAGGAAGTCAGTCATCTTTCTAAAAATTAGGGGATCTTCAAAAGGGTCTAACTCAGTGTCCCTAGCCAAAAGTTGTTCTACCGTTTGTGTTCGGTTCACAAATTTGTCTTCTAGGTAGAATGGGCGTTGGAGTCCTATGAAGTCTCCTTCTAACCATGGTCCGTATCTAGAGGGTCTCCTATGAATATCTGTTGGTTCCTTAAGGGTGTCATAGGCGTGTTTCTTAACATCATATACCGACCAAGTTTCTCCTTCTCCTACCGCTATCTTAGATTCTTTAGAATCAATCATAGCACTTGCGGTGGTTAGAAACCCTCTTACTAGCAAAAAAGGGCATGTGGGGTCGCTAACCATGTCGAGGATGTGGAAATCGGCTAAAATTGTCAACTTCCCTATGTGAACTACCATGTCCTTTACTACTCCTACCGGGTATGCTACACTTCCATCTGCTAAACCTATTATTACCTCATTTTCTTCTAGCTTTCCTAGTTTGAGGGCGGTGTAGAGAGGTAGTGGAAGTAAGTTAAGGCTTGATCCAAGATCGGCTAATGTGTCATAAACCTCCGAATTACCGATCTTGCACGGTAGGACAAATAAGCCCGGGTCGTCTAATTTCTTAGGTAACTTGTTTCGAACGAAAGCGGTCCCCTTGTCGCCTAACTTGAGCTTCTTCTCATATTTTTCTAAGAGGGAATTATAGTACGGAGCTCGTGCCAAAACATCAATAACCGGACGTTCGAGGCGGAGTTCCTCGAATTCCTTGTCAAGGTTTTGAATGGGTGGTGTTTCAACTATGTTGTTGACCAATTTAGTGTTGGATACCCTATTCTCATGGTCTTTTTGAGGGATTTGGGTTTGTCTGAAACACGTGCTCATGGCATTGACCGAATAGTATTGCGGGCAAGAACTAGGAGATGAAACCGAAGAATTAGAGTTAGCGTTTAGTTTCGGGTTCTTGACTGTATCGCTTGGGAGGGATCCCATCTCTCGGTCATTGAAAACTTTCAACAAGGTGTCGATCTTATTTCCTTTAAGTAAAATACTTAAAGTTAGAAACAAAAAGATAGGCTCTGAGGGGTGTACTAGGGGTATCATGTACTAAAAATGAGTACAACGCTAAGTGTGTGGGAGAATTACTTGACCAATGAAGTCAATGTAATTATAATACGGGTGTAAAACAAGGGTTATCCTAATGCCTCTTATCATGTAGTAAATCTAACTACACGAATGTAGTCTCACTTGTGGATTTGGGATGGTCACTAATGCAAGTTCTAGAATCTATAGGCTACCGGTACACACACAAGCATAAAAAATAAATGCTTTTTCTAACAATTCTAGGGGTGAACCTCACATATTTGGGGGAATTTTTTTTTGAGTGGTACGGTTTTTGTGCTAGTAATACAACTCCTATCCATGAGACACTTATTATGCCTAAAGTTTCACTCCTATATGTTGTAAAAAAATTTAAATTTGGCGCTAAAATTGCCCTAACAAATATCTCTCTCGGTTTTATTACACATATACCATTAAACAAAACAAAAATCAAGCATAATAGCATTTTCTAAGGTGTCTTCATTTACCCCCTTACACGTAAACCGAACATTGTCTCCAATGTTCACATAAAAGATGTAAAAGTAAAGAAAATGAAAGAATGAAACAAATACTCTCCTGATTCGTTTGATGTGGATCGTGTGGTAACATGGTTAGATCTTCTTCCAAGATGATGTAAAAGCTCCAAGATCAAAGCGACGCCAAAAGCTTGATGTCATGAACTTGATTCCATGTTCATCTTCTTGTCCAATGTAACCTGTTAAACCTGAGAAAACAATCTAGGCAAACCTTGCATAAAATCGGCGGCAAAATCTATATATGGATATAATGTTTGTGGAATGAAAGTTTTGCAGATTCCTGGAATTAAAGATGCAGTAATTTTTATAATCCGGCAGAAAAACTAAAATTTAAAAACTTTTTCTGGAATCAGTACCTGACGCCGTCAGAATTGATCTGACATAATTCTTATGTTTATTTTCCGGAAAATTTCTGGAAAAACAATTACCTTAATTCCTGGAATCCTGCAAAATTTCATTATGACTCGATACAAGCATTTGACTCAAAAAAATACTAATATGTATGTTTATTTTATATCACTACAATTCATGTTCAATTTCGTTCTTATAAACAAATTTAGATTTCCCTTACACTTATCTTTTGCAAAATACCTTTATATGTAGTTAAAACGAAGTTAAAAACAAAATAAAGCATTTTCACAATTTTAATTTGAAACATGAATTATTAACAATAAAAATAAAACATACATACGGAAACAAATAAAATCAAATAAACAAACACACAAAACAAATAAAGCTTGGGTTGCCTCCCAAGAAGCGCTTTTCTTTATTAACGAGTCTTGTAGCTAGACTCAAAGTCACTCTACCCTACGTAGGTGAGTTCCGCATCGAGGAATCCTTAGGGTTGATTTTGGTTGGAAGTTTCCTATTGGTGCGTTTGGTGAGATATGTCCTCTCAAACTTTTCTCCATCCGGATCATATAATGTCATCTTTATGTGCCATGACCCATCTCCTTCCTTAGGTGGCTTTTCCCAATTCCATTTATGTTTATCATCCTCGCTTTTCCACTTATTCATTGCTAGGTTGATTGGAAAAACTCCTAGGAAGTCAGTCATCTTTCTAAAAACTAGGGGATCTTCAAAGGGGTCTAATTCGGTGTCTCTAGCCAAAAGTTGCTCTACCGTCTGTGTTCGGTTCACAAAGTCGTCTTCTAGGTAGAATGGGCGTTGGGGTCCTATGAAGTCTCCATCTAACCATGGTCCATATCTAGAGGGTCTCCTATTAACATCTGTTGGTTCCTCAAGGGTGTCATAGGCGTGTTTCTTAACATCATCTACCGACCAAGTTTCTCCATCTCCTACCGCTATCTTAGATTCTTTACAATCAATCATAGCACTTGCGGTGGCTATAAATCCTCTTCCTATCAACAAAGGGCATGTGGGGTCGCTAACCATGTTGAGGACATGGAAATCGGATAAAATTGTTAATTTCCCTATGTGTACTACCACGTCCTTTACTACTCCAACCGGGTATGCTACACTTCCATCCGTTAAACCTATTATTACCTCAGTTTCTTCTAGCTTTCCTAGTTTGAGGGCGGTATNCGCTATCTTAGATTCTTTACAATCAATCATAGCACTTGCGGTGGCTATAAATCCTCTTCCTATCAACAAAGGGCATGTGGGGTCGCTAACCATGTTGAGGACATGGAAATCGGATAAAATTGTTAATTTCCCTATGTGTACTACCACGTCCTTTACTACTCCAACCGGGTATGCTACACTTCCATCCGTTAAACCTATTATTACCTCAGTTTCTTCTAGCTTTCCTAGTTTGAGGGCGGTATAGAGAGGTAGCGGAAGTAAGTTAAGGCTTGATCCAAGATCGGCGAATGTATCATAAGCCTCGAATTACCGATCTTGCAAGGTAGGAAAAATAAGCCCGGGTCGTCTAATTTCTTAGGTAACTTGTTTCGAACGAAGGCAGTCCCCTTGTCGCCTAACTTGAGCTTCTTCTCATATTTTTCCTAGAGGGCATTATAGTACGGAGCTCGTGCCAAAACATCAATAACCGGACGTTCGAGGCGGAGTTCCTCAAATTCTTCGTCAAGGTTTTGAATGGGTAGTGTTTCAACTATATTGTTGACCAATTTAGTGTTAGATATCCTATTCTCGGGGTCTTTTTGAGGGATTTGGGTTTGTTTGAAACACGTGCTCATGGCATTGACCGAATAGTATTGCGGGCAAGTACTAGGAGACGAAACCAAAGAAATGGAGTTAACGTTTAGTTTCGGGTTCTTGACCGTGTCGCTTGGGAGGGCTCCCATCTCTCGGTCATTGAGAACTTTCAACAAGGTGTCGATCTTATTGGTCATCTCGCTTTGCTTTTGTTTGAAATCGGATTCAAACTTGGATATACGAGCGTCTTGAGATGCCATAAATTTAGACATCAATCCTTCAAAATTATTGGTACCACCATAATTATTGGAGAGATTGTTATTGAAAGTACGGTTTGAGGATGAACAGTTTGATTGAAAACGATTAGGTGGATTGGAAGAATTGTTTTGGAGTGTGTTTTGGTTTTGTTTCCACCTAAAGTTTGGGTGATTTTTCCAAGAGGGGTTGTAGGAATCACCGTAAGGGTTTGGCTCGGGTTTGAAAGTGTACCACTTCTCTCCCGCTCCGTCGGTACGCGAGAATGCGTAGTCCGCAAAAGCTTGTTCGGGGAGTTCCACGCAATCTCGAGTGTCGTAGGGATCACTACAATACTCGCATGAAGAAGTGATTTTGTTCACTTGGCTTGAAGGTTTAGGAGCTTTGTAGGATTTCATTAGATACTTGACTTGGTCCTCAAGTTCCATGATCCTACGGTCGGAAGTGCTTGAATTATTCGAAGGCAAAGATATTGCCTTGACCGTTTTGTTCAAATCACGGGGATCATTCCAACTTTCGTTGTCATAGAGAGCAAGATCTTCTATGAGTTCCCATGATTGTTCCGCACTTAGATCACGTAGCTTGCCACCGGCCGCTTGGTCAATGGTTTGATTCATGGGGATATTGATATGGTCATAGAAAATTTGGACTTGGAGCCAAAGGTCTATGCCATGGTGAGGGACTTTTTGGAGTAAGTCCTTGAATCGAGTCCATGCCTCGTAGAGGGTTTCGCCTTGACGTTGTTGGAACGCCAAGATGTCATTCCTTAGCTTTGTGGTTCTTCCCGGTGGGAAAAATTGAGCAAGGAAGCGAGTGGTGAGATTATCCCATGAGGTGATGGATCCAGCGGGTAGACGTTCTAGCCACTGACTAGCTTGGTCCCGTAGAGAGAATTGGAAGAGACGTAATCGGGTAGTCTCTCGATTGTCAACATCAAGGTCTATGGAATCTACGATCTTAAGGAAATCCTTGAGGTGTTGATTTGGATCTTCGGAACGAAGTCCATGGAATGCACATCCGCTTTGCACCAACCGGATGGTGTCGGATCGCAAGGGAGACACATTGACTCCATGGGTGAGCTCAATGGTGTTTCGATAGCCTTGGTGGCTAGGACGGGAGTATTCTCCTAAAGTAGAGGCTCTAGGAGGTGGTTTTGGTTTTTAATAAGGTTTTTCTTTTATTAGGTTTTTAGACACTAACCCCTAACTTATTGTATATTAGATAGACATCATTCATTGTATAATTTGCATATTTACTGTTTTTGTGTGTTTTTAATCTCTTTTTATTTTTTATTTTATTTTTCTTTCTTTGTACTAACTGTTGTCATTGTATTGTGCTGATAAAAACGATACGGCGCATCTGTTTCTTAGAGGCGGCGTATTGCGTTTTGATTTTATAAAATACAACGCTTTTAATAACTCGAGTACGACGCATCTTTCCCCAAGATGCAGCGTATTCTGTTTTTAATAAGAAAATTTTCGAAACCCTAACGCCATGCGACGCATCTGTTTTAACAGATACGGCGTATTTAATATTTAAATTAAATTAGTTTTCAAATTATTAACAAAAGCGACGCATCGATTTTTATCGATACGACACATTTACTAAATTAGAAATATTGTATTTTGAAACGTAACGAAAATACGGCGCATTAGCTTCTGCTAATACGGCGCATTTAATTTTTATAAATATAATTGATTTTTGATATCTGACAGGTACGGCGAATTCTAATTCAAAAGCGGCGTATCTATTTTCTAAAATAAAAGTCTGATTTAATTTTAACGTAATAAGATACGGCGTATCCTTTTTCAAGGATACAGCGCATTGTCTGCAGATATCAGCAACTTTTATTTTTCGTATTCCGTTTTCGTTGTTAATTTTCTGATATAATACTTTCTTGAACATACCCTACTGATGCTTTTGTGATGATTTCAGGAAGTGCATGACCAGAAGTTCAACTAAGAACTTAATTACACCTTTCAAAGATCCCGAACGAGCTTTACATTCATTAAGAAGGCTTTTCAGCACAAGAGGCTTTGAAGTTTCAAGTTCATACGAGCTTGATTATTTTTCTGAACAAGAGGAGGAAGAAGAAACAGAAACAATGACGAAAAACACTACCATGGAGGAATACATGAACAAAACCCGTACAGACTACAGTTCAGGAGTTGCCAGACCAAAGTTTGATGACAAATCAAAGTTTGAATTGAAGGGTCAGTTTCTCAAGGAGCTAAGAGAAAATGCTTTCAGTGGGACAGATAATGAAGATGCTAATGAACATGTAGATAAAGTCCTCGAGATCGCAGATTTGTTTACTACAGAAGGAGTTTTTGATGACCATCTTATGCTTCGAATCTTCCCAATTTCGCTTAAAGGAGCTGCTAATAAGTGGCTAAAGAATGAACCAGCTAGTTCAATCACAACATCGGAAGATCTGAAGAGCAAATTCCTGATAAGATATTGTCCACCTGCTAAGACTGCTAAAAATATGGAGGCTATCAACAGTTTCAAGCAAGAGCCCGATGAAACTCTCTATCAGGCTTGGGAGCGCTTTAAAGATTTATTGGCGAGGTGTCCTCAACATTATCTAACCAAAATGCAGGAGATAATACTATTTTATCAAGGATTGGACGTGCCCACTAGACAAATCTTGGATGCTAAGGGAGCTGTGCCACAAATGAGTGCAGCCAATGCTAGAAAAGCCATCCAAGAAGCTGCTGATCATTCTCAAAAATGGCACGATGGGACCTCTACTAGAACTAAGAGCAGCACTAATTTTGACGGGTATGCTGCAATTCAAGCTCAATTGGATAAAATTAGTAGAGAGATGAAGAAAAGAGATGAAAGAGTGTATGCTGCCCAAGTTGGATGTGAAAAATGAGAAGGACCTCACCTCACTAAGGATTGCCCTACAAAGAATGGAAGTGAGACTTTTGAAGAAGCATACTACACACAATTTGGACAACCATTCCAACCTTCGGGAAAGTTTAGGGAAGCTGCTCCGGGGTACTATCAAAAGTACAATGGAAATCCCACATATCAAGAGAGAAGGCAGACTTTAGATGACACTCTAAAGTAAATTATAGCCGATGCTGCTAAAAGACATGAAGAAAACACTGCTATGATCAAAGAAATCCGAGCCTCAACGGATACTATGACAAGAAACCAAGGAGCTTCAATCAAAGCATTGGAATAACAAATAGGTCAAATGGGTAAGGTGCTTCAAGAAAGGGGATATGGAAGTCTACCTAGCTCAACTGAAACTAATCCAAGAGATCATGTCAAGGCCATAACCACTACTGAAGAAGTTATGCCTAACATACCTTTTCCTGGAAGATGGAAGAATGGTGATGTTTTAAAGCCCCAATATTTCTTTAACTCTTCAATTAGCGTTAGAAGACTACTCAAGGAGAAGTCAAGGATTGAAGAAGAGATCAAGGCTACAATGAAAGAAGAGAACCTTGCAACCGATCTACATGCCTTGCCTCATAAAGAAAAAGATCCAGGAAGTTTTACTTTACCTTGTTCAATTAATAATATGTCTTTCAATAATGCATTAGCTGACTAATGAGCTAGTTTTAGTGTTATGCCCTTTAAGACATTCACTACCCTAGGCTTAGGAAAATTAACACCTACTAAGCTGCTTATTGAATTGGCTGATAAAACGGTAAAATGACCTAAGGGGATTGCTGAAAATGTGCTAGTTAGGATCGAGAAGTTTGTGTTCCCCGTAGACTTTATAATATTAGATATGCCCGAGGATGTTAAGATTCCCTTAATCCTTGGAAGACCTTTCTTGTCTACTGCCCATGCTAAAATTAATGTATTTAAAAGAAAAATATCATTAAAAGCAGGGAATAACAAACTAGTCTATAAATGTGAAAATCCGGTTAGAAGCATCATCAGAGGCGTTTATATGCTAGGATTAAGAGAATATATAGACCTCGACCTAGAAGCTAGATTTATGGGAGAAATCTTAGTGCGAAACGAATCACTTGAATGCTATGATGGAGATTATATTGAGTTAAACGATCTTAAGACCCCATTAGTATTTAATGATAGATTTATGGAAGATGATGAACCCAATAAAACTGAAATTATTGATAACCCTAGTGTTAATGTTATAAATACTAGAGATGATAATGAATTTGAGGGGTATCTTAGTTTTTGTGACTATGGTAGAAGGATCCATGTGGACTGCGCTTACAATTTACAATTTCCTTGCATGATAGGCTACAAACAAGTTAGCGTCAATTTCTTCCCTATTTTACCAATAAACGTAATGTCAAAAACCTTTTATAATTCTATCATGAAAAAGAAGGTTGAATATAGAGGAAAGAATGTGGTTGGAGCTTTTATGAAGGAGCCTATTTTTGTTGGAAAATTTGTTATTGTCACTGACTTTGCAGTTGTTGAAAACATGGATGCCTATCGTGATAAAGAGATGGGTGATGTGATTGTTGGCAAACCATTTTGTAAAGAGATCACTATTAATGCCAAACGATTTGAAGGAAGAATCGCCTTTCAAAGTGGAAGAGATATCATCACTTTCATGATGCCTCGCACTCACCCAAGTTTTAAACATGCCACTAACAAATATTGCTATAAATTTTTACCATTTGTTTATGTAGATGACAAGGACAAACAGAATGGGATCTTATATCCATACCAAAAGATGAAGGGATTCTACAAAGGAGTGTTGAAATTGGGACCTGAATATATACGAGATGAGCTAATGAGCAAATACATCATGAAGTGGCATTTAGGAATCGATGATGGAAATTAGGAGCTAAACGTGAGTCTAACTCAAAGACTCTGGAATAAAGACAAGTGGTGACCGGGAGACAACTCGGAACTTTTATCTATTTTTTTTTGTTTTGAGTTGAGTCTGTCAGACCTGCAGAAGATGAGGCGCATCTCCATCATGGAATGCGGCGTATCATCTGCACTGGTCATATCTTATTTTATTTTTCTGCATTTTTATTTTTCGACTTTCAAACATTTTGTCAGTTTATTTAATGCGGCGCATCCCTTTTTAAGGACGCGACGCATCTTTTATTCTGATTCGTATTAATTCCAGGCTCGAGATGCGGCTAGTATGCGCCGTATCGACTTACCTGATGATTTACAGTTTTAATTTTTTAGGTTTTATTTTTACTAACTACTAATGAATTATGCAAGTTTGAACCTTCTTAACTCAGGTGTGTTAAAGTCTAGGTGGTATTATAGATTCCTGAACTTTTTGTGGAAACATCATTTATGAAGCTTAAACGTTCTAATCCACAAGAAAGTTGATCTTTGCTCGAAAACGCATAATGGAGGATGATGAGACGAAAAGTGTTACGCTTTTAGGGGGTCATTTAAGCCCTAATACGTATAAATGTGATCAAATATTGCCCTAAATCGTTCCTTTTGTCATCTTAGGTACTTTTGAGAAGAATTCTGGAAAACATGCATATTTGGACGTTTTTGGAGCATAAAAGTGAAGAAAACGACAAAGTCTCAAAAGAAGCAGGAATTACTACCTGACGGCGTCAGAGTCACAACGTGACGCCGTCAGCAAACATTGACAAAGGAGTGGAAACCAATTTACAAATGACGGGCCAGAAAGATTTGGGAACTTTACACCTGACGCCGTCAGGCGTTATTGGTGGTAGGCCGTCAGGTTATGTTTTAAAGAGTGACGGCCCAGAAGGCAACAAAGGGTGACGGCGTCAGAAGTGGATCTAGGCCATCCGAGAAACCTTATGGCGGCGGGCTGACAGCGTCAGACCCTATAACCTGACGCGGTCAGAGTGTAAAAGTCTATATATAGTTTTCTATTTTTCATTCATTAGTGTGGAACTTTGTGGAGAACTTTTGGCACCAAATCCTAGACGAATTTTCTGTACTTTTTAGGGTTTCCAACCCTTGGAAACCTCATGCTTAATTAAAAATAAGTCTTCACTTTAATTCAATCAATATGTCTATGTGTTGGTTGATTATCTCTTTTGCTTGTCTTTTAATTAACATGTGTAACTAAATTCTCTTGTGTTTGCTTAGATCTAATGAAACCTAACTATTTATTATTGGTTAATTGATGTGTTGTTATTTGTTGGGATGATTGTTCCATCAATGTTAGGCTCAAGAAAACTGGCCAACCTCCTTTATGGTAACGTACTTGAACGTCTTGGGAAACATGTAGCCAAGGCATACTAGGCTATTAAGGTAGTATTTAACGCATGAGCCACTGTTTACAATCCCTATGGTTGTGCC